>VWYP01008891.1:300026-377755 GCA_013400435.1 Pycnonotus jocosus | reverse complement strand
AAAAAAAAAAAAAAAAAAAAGGCAGCTGAGGGAAGGCCAGGCTGGTGGCAGTGGTAATTGGTTCTGACTGTAATTTAAACAAGGCAGGAGCTGCTGGAGCAGGGCCTGCCAAAGACAGAATTCTCCTACTTGTGAGAGGAGCTGGAAAACAACTTTGCTGAAGTGTTTAATTTTGTGATTTTTTAAAAGGAAAACAAGCCTTTTTCTCTTTCCAAATTGATGTTCTTAAACACAATGTGGGGGTTTTTTACAGATTAATATGAAACAAATCCCATCCCAATGAAATAGTTCAATAAGAAAATGGTAATACATTTATTTTGGACAAATCCCGAGAGGTTTTATTTATTTTCTTACTTTAATACTGGGCTGAAAAATAAATACTTTGCCCTGATCTGGTGTGTGTTTGTGGGGGTGGAGGGGTCAGTTGTGCCTGCTGCAGGGTCTGGGAGCCATTTTTGTACTGAGGGGAGGAAATGTTGAAATGTAGAAAACACACATCAAGAACAGGATGAGGGGTTAGGAGGTTATTTGGCTCTGGCTGTACTGTTGGGTTTTCATTGGCAAATCAATAACAATCTTGTCCCCATGTGTCACCAGCAGCCAGTCAGTCCCTTGCAGATCCGTGGGGATGAGCTGGTCAGTCAAGTCATCCAGATCTAAACCTTTGGAGGGTTTGGGGAAAAGGGGAAACTGATTTAAGGCAAACACAATGGTTTTTTCTGCCAAGACTCCTTGCCAAGGGCTCCCTGTCCCCACCACATCCCTTTCACTCCATCCCTGATCCCTCTTGCCTGGAGCTGCCAGCCAGCACTGGGCACACACCGGAGCTCAGGAGAGCTATGCTGAAGCCCAGGCCTCTGACCAGCACCAAACCTTTGCTCCAGGCCAGCAGCACCAGAGGGCTCCCATTTCAGTCCAGTTTCAGGCAGGGGACACTCCCAGCACTTTGGAAGTTTTTGCCTCTGGTGGAAGCCGGGGCTGTCACCAGCCTGGGAATGCAAGAGAGAAAATTTTTATTTAATAGCAACTGCTGCAATAAAAGATGGAAATACTGAGTGAATGTCCCAGAACTTCATCACAATCCATGGATTTTACTGAGGGAAGTTACAGCCAAGGCTCATATGCAAAAACAGCCTCCTGATGATTCCTGGGCAGAAGCAGTGCTTCCCGATTTGTGCTTTTTTGGTTTAATCTGATGTCCCAGCACAATACCATCAGAAGGAGCCAGAGCTGTTTAAAGCCATCTAAGCCATGCTTCCCAAAACAGCTCCTGGATTTCCTTTCTCTCTCTGTGCTATTTATATTCCTTGTGCTTATGTAGAGAACTCAGCTCCAGTGCTGTCTTTTCTGCAAGTGAATAAACACGCTATTCTACTATTTTATTCCCTTTTTTTTTTTTTTTTTTTTTTCCCAGTAGGCCTGAAATAAACACCCAAGCAACAACAGCAGGATGCAGGGGGCTGTGAGCTGGGGCTGAAGGGGTGAACTCCCTCTCTATCCAAATGGATGAAGTGAGAGGTGTGTCACAGCCAGGCGTGCTGGAGACCCAGGGCTGGTTCACCAGGACTGGGAAGGATGCAGGATAAAGGAAGCCCATCACCCCACTGGAGCTCACCAGCCCAGCCTATCCCCTGTCCACATCACAGCCACATCTCGGCCATCTCTGTCACAGGCAGACCCCTGGAAGGCCTCCTTTTTTAAATTTGAAATCTATCTACCTGCAGATGTGTGTGCAGCTTCAGTGACTCCTCGGTCCAGAAAGCTGCTGAGTGGATAAATGATTTGAAATGGTTGATTCAGAAACTGGGTCTTGGCATTTCCAGGAGGAGGAGTTCCTGTGTTTTTTAATTTTACAAAGTGCTTGGAAATGAGTTAAAAGATCAGTTGAAATGGAATGGAAATTGTTTGAAGTTCTCTAAATATGTGTATATGGGTATACACACAGGGGAAAAAAGGGAGAAAGGGGGAATTCTGCTTTCAACTGTTTCCTTTTTGCCTTAGGTATATTAATTTTATTTCAACTTTTCATCTGGTTTTGTAAAAAGACTTTTACTTTTTAATTTTCTTGAAGAAGTTTCTGGGATCAGGATACAGCACTAGCAGCCTGGGGAATAGGGAAAGAGACCGGCGCAAACCCTTGATATGTCTTAAGGTTGGTGGTCATGGAAAGTACCTGTGCTAGGAGTTAGGGAGGAAAGGAAAACCTTTGTGCAATATGAGTGTGTCTGTACTAAAGGGTTATACAGCATCCAAACTACAGGGTTACATGGCAGAAGTGTGATTATGTGGCTCATGCAATTATCACCATCAGAGAGGTGTTTTCCAGCACAGGGCTGAGGAATTCCAGTGCTGATGCAATTTCCTTCCTCTTTAATTCCTGAAGCCATTAATCTGAACAGACTTTTATCATCCCCTTGCTGCCTTCCTGTGCACGCAGGATGATAAATGATCCACGGGCCACTCTGGGTTGTTGTGTTGTAATTTACTGCACAGCCTTGGCTCTGGGGCTGGGCTCTCTCTCCCTGCTGTCTCCAACCATTTTCCTCAGGCTGGGCTGCTGGAGCCTCACAGGGCAGGAACCACCACCCAAGACTGTGTTTGGGGACTGGAGGGGGACTTTATTTTTTAGTCTATATAGCAGTTTCTGCTTAATTTTCAAGAACCAGAGGCAGTAAGCTTGGGATGTTGTGCAGGGAAAAAGGCAGCTGCTCCTGCTCAACCTCTCCATGGCTCCTCTGTGTCACCAACAGTCTTTTTTCTTTCCTGTGTTGTGCACCATGTCGCTCATGTCTCTCTGTGCTGTGGGAATGGCACAGGGATACTGTGGGGATGCCTCCCCTCCCTGTCACAATTTCTCCCATGTCACACCATTACTTGCTTAAGTCAAGCACCTTTGGTGATGGAGGGGATTTAAGTGCCACATTTGATGCTGAGCTAAAGGTGGGAATGTGCACTATTTCCTCCTTTCCCCCCAAAATCCCAAACCCACGGTGGTGGTTTGTATCTGTTTAAATCACATTTCTTTCCTGGCAGCCAGCACAGCATGCTGCAACCTCATAGAAGGTTTGGAAATGCAGAAAGATAATAACACAAAGAGGATATTTCCCTGGCTTCTCCATTTGTGTAGTCCTGTTCTTTTTACCAGCCCAGTGCCATGCTGAACTATTTTACCATCATCCGTTTTCTGCTGCAAAATTTCATTTGAATTCCCAGCCTGATGCTGTGGATATATTGGACATCCCTCAAGCTCTCACTGCCTCTGAGAGCCCTCTTGTCCTGCACTCCATGGGACAGGGCCAGCCTGTGCTCATTCTCCCTGCCTCGAGGGAGACAATAGCTGATCACATATTCCAAATGCCTCATTCCTGTTCTGGACTCATTTTCCAGCACAGGAACGTTCCCTCTCCAGCATGGATGCTGCAGAGCAAACATGCTGCAGAGCCTCTGTCATCTTCAGTTCAAGGTCTATTCTCTAAAAGCCTTGGGTTTATCTTCTCAAAATCATTCCAAAGGTCTCATTGCTGACTTGGGAGGAACGAGGTGTGTGCTTGGTGGTGTCATTGTGTGTCTGAACCTTAATGGTGACTTGCAAGGTGGGTCTGGCTGAGGGGGAGATAACAGTCCCCTCTGTTCCACTGCGTACCTTTAGTCTTGTGTGCACTTGGGGGGTAAAGAGACCAGTCTAATTAAAACAATATAAATCCAGATTTCCTGAAGTTGGACTAGTTAATGTGTCACGCTGCAGCAACCTGGAGCTGTGAATTAGCCTGGTGGTGCCTGGCCCTGGCGAGCCAGGACTGCCAAGGCTGGGCTTTGAATCACATCTTCTCGAGGTCTCCAGGAGACTAGAAAGGCTTGGTTCCATGGGTGCAATAAATAATGTGTCTGTTTTAAACACAGACAGTAATTCATGGCCTCTGAGTAACAGTAGCTCAAAGATCTTAATTTAAAGGTCTTTATGAGGATGATACTCTCATGTGCTGGGGATGGTTATGGAGTCTCTCATTTTCAAATTACTGGGTAGAACTGAGCCCTATTTTAATCTGGCCATTAATTAGAGGGAGTAATTGTTGCCCAGTGTCTCTCCAGGCGCTCTAATGTGAACAAGAGCAGTCATTTAGTGTGGTGCTGGTGGACGGAAGCCTGAGGCACTCAGCTCTAATTGGGTCCCAGCCCTGGAAAGGATGGGACTGAGCAGAGCCAGAGGCTTCAGACTGCCCCGTTCATGCCTCTGATTGTGATGAATTCACCGTCTGACTCCAGTGACCCAGGGGCTGGGACGATGCAATCCGCACTGATGAGAGCCGGGGTTTGCCTGGCGTCAATTAGCGCTGCTGGCACGGAGCGGGTGGGGGTGGTGTCCTGTCCCCCGGGATCCTGCTCTGCAGAGCCCCTGTGCCCGCAGGGAGCTGCGAAATGGGCACACACGTTCCCAGGCAGTGTCTGACACACACCACGCCTCTGGGGCGTCCTGAGTTTGGGACATGGCAGGGGACACTCGGCTCCGTGCAAGAGCTGTGGGGGAAGGGGGATGGAGAGGGAGATGGAGCCGAGGGCGTGAAGAATGCTCCAGCATTTACTTTACTCCCACGTAAAGGATGCTCGAGCCATGGGGAGCAAGGAGAGGACCAGGAAAAGGGAATGAGCGAGGGTTGGAGAGCTGATGGGGGGGACTGAGAGGGACAAGGGAGCAGGAAGAGCAACTGAGAACACGGAGAGGGGCGGGGAGCAGAGACAGAATGAAGGACAAGAGGGGACGGAAAGGAGAGAGAAGAATTGGGAGCAGGAAGAAGGACTGGGCACAGAGAGAGGGACCTAGAGCAAAGAGAGGGACTGAGAGCAGGGAACAAAGGAGGATATGAGAGGTGATGAAGAGGAGAGAGAGGAATTGGGAGTGGGGAGAGGGGGAGGACACAAGAAGCGAGGGAGAAGAGCTAATCCAATGGAACAATGGGATCAAGGATGGTCTGAACACCTGAATCACCATTTGCCTGTCCTTGCCCTGTGTCCTGGAGGTGATTTGTCAGAGTAAGGACTGCCTTGGTGCAGAGCCTGGTGTCCAAGCCCAGTTAGGCCTCTTGCAAAGGAGACATCCGATACGAGGCAGCCAAATCCACACTGTGTGTTCCCATCTCCCTCTCCACTGGTGTTTTTGTCTGATTCTTGTCTCTTACTCCATGCTGGAGGATTGCAGTGAGCTCCATTGAGCTCCACAAATCAAGCTCCCAGGATTTACTTGGGACAGTGAGTGGATGAGCAGAAAAGGTGACTTTAGGTGTTTTTCTTCTGCAGCTGAGGTTTCAGAGCTGTGGCTTTCAGCACCCCCATCATGCCAGCGTGGGAAGGGGGCAGTGGGAGAGAAGGGAGGCCTTTGTTGTGGGAAATGGCTTTGGCAGCTGTGGTGGGCAGATATTTATTGCACCTATTTTCAGCAGTGGATATAAAAATGGTTTTCATACTGATCAGACTGCTGTTTCCTTCCTCTCCTCTCATGTGCTCCTGCTGCCACTCACCCAGTGAAGCACTGGAGCTCAGAGAAGTGGTTCCTTGGGGCGCCCAAATTTCCATAGGTACCTTTGGTAGAGATGGATGAGGGCTGATGGGGGCAGTTTTCTGGGATTTAGGGCTGCAGCTGCTGAATGGAACAGTTTGGGCAGGGACCAGCATCACTGTCAGCACTTGCACCCTGAAAGTGTCCGAAGGTGAAACAGGGTCATTTCCCAGCAGAGGGGAGAGGCACTGCAGGGGATGGATCCTGTGGATGTGGCACTTGGGGACATGGGGTAGTGGTGGTCTTGGCAGTGTTGGGGCCACGGTTGGGATGGATTGTCTCAGAGGACTTCTTCAATATAAGTGATTCCATGTTCCTGTGTGCTGCAGACTTGCAGGTGGAGAAGCAGTCTTGGAATTCAGGATAATCTCCACAAGCTGAAAAAAATAGCCCAAAATCAATGATAGAAAAGTCAATAATAACAAGTGCAAAGCACTGCACTTGGCAGGAGAAAAAAATACCCAAAACCGAGCAAGGAGATGGAAGGAGGATAATTGGCTTTGCAGTGGATGCCCTATTTTTTTATTTATTTACTACCCATTTTTTATAAAAGAAACTTCCCAGGGGTAGGGCAGAAGGGCCAGAGACGGGTTTGCACACTTGTGAGGAGCCCAGAGGGTGTGCAGAGGGGCTGGGACATGCCCTGGGTGTCCCTTCCTTCTTGTGCCAGCACCTTGACCCAATATCAGCTCTGCTCTCCCTTACACAGATGATTTCCCAGCCTGACTGTGACTACAGGCAACCCCACCCTTCAGAGAAAGCTGGAATGCTTGGGATAAAATTATGTCCTGGTCTGACAGGGACCCTGGCACCATCCCAAACCGACCCCTGGCAGGGCAGAAACAGCCCGGAGCTGCAGCCCCACATCATCCCTCAACACTGGAGTGACTGCAGGACTGGGACCTCCAGGCTGCAGGGACAGGAGCGCTGGAGTTAATGGATGGGGAGCAGGATTCAATGTGCTTTAGTGTCTGTTTGAAGAGTCATGGAACACTTGGGGCTATTTAATTGAAAGTAACTGTGCAAAACCCAGAATTAATTCTTATTAAACATCTGCAGTGACATTTTCTTAAGTAGAAATTAAACAGGGATTAAGATGAAGCCTCCTAAGACTCTCTCTGTTGTGACCAGGAATATTTTAAGCACTGGAGTATGTTAAATTTGAAGAAATGAGCTGACCTGGATGCACTAGTGTTTATCCCTGTCTCTGTGTGGCTGCTCAGACAAACAGGGGGAGCTGGAAGCAGAACCATAGCAAATGCAATCATAGAATAGTTTGAGTTGGAAAGGACCTTAAAAAACATCCAGTTCCAACCCTCGGCCATGGACAGGGACAACTTCCATTGTTCCAGGTTGCTCCAAGCCCCATCCAAGAGGACCTGAACACTTCTAGGGATGGGGCAGCCACAGCTTCTCTGGGCACCCTGTTCCAACAAGAAACCCCATGTGGGCTGTTTGTGTGTCTGAGGAAGGAAAAAGAGCAGACAAAGAGAAGGCTGGGAACAAGGGAGAGCTGGGAAGAGTGGCCAGGAGGGATGGAGTGTCAGGGAAAGGGACACCTTGAAGGCCCTATCCCTCTGTTGGGCTGAGCCCTGGTCACTGAAGCTGCAGACACATGGATCACACTGTCCCACCTACAAGAAGCATGACATGCTGAGAAGATAAAAATTTGGCTGGACATCAGGGCAGGAGACCTCCTGTGGGAATAATGGGGCCAGAAACCTGTGGTTTTTATGCTTATTAGGTTCCCAACAGAGGCTGTGTGACACTGCACCCAGAGCTGGAAGGAGGATGCTGCTGCCCACCAGCACTGTTCAGCACAAGGCTCCCAACTTCCAGATCTGGCCACCTCCTCATCCAGTGTGCTCTTCAATTAATTAAATATTCTCTCTTCCAGATTGCTGGCTGAGGGTGACACACGCTTAATGAACAGCTGCAGGTCCCTAATCACATTGGCAATTAGGAATGTAATTAGAGCACTTGCAAATGGTTTTCATGCTGATAAAACATGACAGAATGGAGCGTTTTCACTCACTGTCAGCTGCCAGACAATCTGTTACCCATCTAATGGCAATTTAATTACAAATTCCTCCACTACCCCAGTTTCCGGTTGCTCGGGTCTGTGGATAATTGGGCAGCTCTTGGCTTCTGCCGAGGTGTCACTGGGCAGCACTGGCCTGGAGCTGGCTGTGGAGCAGGGGTTTCTGGAGAGGAAGTCCAGGAAAGGGTTCCCTCCCACCTGGCTCCTGCTGAGCCTGTCTCCACCTAAGGGAATGGTTTGAGCTCTGTCAGAGCAGGGTTAAGTTGGAGATCGGGAAAGGTTCTTCCCCCAGAGGGTGCTGGCACTGCCCAGGCTCCCCAGGGAATGGGCACAGCCCCGAGGCTGCCAGAGCTCCAGGAGGGTTTGGACAGCGCTGCCAGGGATACCGAGGGGGGATTGTTGGGGTGTCTGTGCAGGGCCAGGAATTAGAGTTGATCCTGATGGGTTTATTCCAACTCAGGAAATTCTCTGATTCTAAGAAGATTGAGGGGAAGGCTGGGTTAAATACAGTGCAGGGGCAGGCCCAGATCCACGGGTGGGGCTGTGCAGAGGGCACAGGGGGTAGATCCCAGCTCCCATGGAACCATGCATGATACGATTGGTTACCTTGACTCATCCAGGGGAAATCCCACCTGGCTGAGCAGCCTGGGGGATGCAGGTGTTCCACACATGATATCTGATGTACCCATGCCATCAGGGATAAAGGGCTCTGATGCCATTAACCAGCCCCAAACTGCTGCAGCACTGCCTGCCCTAGGCAGGTGAGGGTTACAGTGACACAGAGGGAACATCCACACCCCACTCCTTCCCCCCTTGCCCACCTTCCCAGGCCGTGGGGGGCTTTGGCCATCTCCTGCTGGCCACCTTGGGCCTCTGTGGTGGAGACTGGGTTGGAAAGTGCCTGAGGCTGTAGCTGGGGCAAGTCTGTGGCTGTGCAGGGGACAGGGCTCAGGCTCCATTGTGGCAACAGGATGAAGGTGCTTAATGGGCTCAGAGGATGCTGCTGTGTATTTGTGCAGAAATAAAATAACACTGTAATTTTGTCATCAGCAGCACTTCTCTTCATCCTCCAGGTGCTGTGTCAATGTTAAGAGAGTGTTTAATTCATTATCAGGTGGAGCAGGTTTAAAAAGCCCATTTTACAAATTAAGACACTACTCAAAAGAAGTTATTCACATCAGGGTGACACACTGGGAACAGAACAGAGGGATTTTAATGACAATTGAAGGGCAAAGGTCTGCCAAGTGATGGGCATATATTTTGGTACACGAAAGCTCAGAGCCCAGGCATCAATTAAATCATCAAAGAGCTGAAGGTGGTGATGGTTCCTCGTGGACCATCAGTAACCACGGCAGCCGAATTCATGGCTCTGATGGGCCTTGAAGAAACTCTGCAGGTAATTTTCTCATTGTTCTGGTGTTTAGCTTCCTCGAATCATGGAATGGCTTGGGTTGGAAGGGACCTTAAAAATTAACCAGTTCCATCCTCCAGTTCCACCCACTTCTTCCCACTCTGCTCTGCAGCCTCCTGAAACCACCTCCCCTATCGCTGCTGCTCTGACAGCTCAGCACTGGCCCCATCACTCAGTAACTACTGACGGGCTGTGGTGGCAGAGGCACCTGTGCATTGGCAGGGGGACGACAATGGAGTCTGTGCCACGTGGCTGCTGAGTGCAGAGCAAAGGCAGCAGCTGCATCACAAAGATCCAGGCTCCATCCAAGCATCTGGCTGATCAAAGGCAGTGAGCCCAGCACAGCTCCTGTCAGTGAGGAGCTGTAATGAGGATTTTCACGCAGACAGCCTCTGCAGAGAGAATCCCAGTGATGGATGTCAGCCTGTCTGCCTATGCAAATAAACAGGGACAAATTAGAGCCAGGGAGGCAGGAGACCAAGGGCCATGTGGAGAGAAGCACTTGGCTCAAAGCGGTGGGAAATAGGGGGTGGGGAGGCTGAGGGAATTTTGAGGATCAATTGCTCTCTGTAGCTGTGAAAAGCTGTGTGTGCCTTGGGGACCAGGCAGCCCCTGCTCTGTGCAGCCCTGGATCCACTGTCTCATACAGAAATACCCGTGGGAGCCTTCCTGTGCCCCCTTCCCTGGGTAGGACTGGGACCCCACTGCTCTCTGTGACACATGGTGATGGGGGCTCTGCTTCAGCTCTGGGGGTCCCAGGGTCCCCTTGCCCCCGGCTCCTTGTGCCTTATTTTCTGGTTGGTGTTTACTTTTAAAACTCCTGGGAGTGCTTGGCTCCTCACATCCTGCACTGACCCAGTTCTTGCTCGTTGCTATGGAGAACTGGACCCAATTCCATTAACAGTCCCTGTGCTGCTCCTGCCTGGCTCTGAACCTTGGAAGATGCAGTGATGAGCCTGGATGGGATGTTCTCAGGAGAGGGGTCAGGTGGGATTTGCAAGGGCTGATGAAGGGCTGGAGTCTTGAGCTGCCTGCTCTGGGTGGGTTAGGACAGTTCCTGCAACTCAGGATGGGTCCCTGCAGCTCAGGAGAATTCCTGAGGCTCCCCCTGCAGCCATTTTTAGTCTGAGACACAAGTGCTGGTGTCCTCACCTCCTCCCTCCCGCCACCCTCCCTCCCCTTCATGTGTCTTAAACCCCAGAATTGTTCAATAAAGGCTTCTGGTCTCATTCCAGATGTTGTCTATCACTCCATAGCCAGACCAAGAATATTAAGCAATGCTCAATCTAATGATCAAGAACACTAAGTTTTAGGGGCCGGTTATTCAGATGAGTATTTAAAACTTCAAGTTTCATTAAGGATTAATTTGGGCCAGCTCAGACTTGAACTTGTTTGCCCTGCACAGTCTATGAGCAGCTCTGGGTGTCATTTTCTCTCCTGTCCATTTATTTAACTTTTTTCCCAGCCTGGAGTGAAATCACCAGTTAAAGGGACTTTCATTCCTAGGTGGGAGAGCTGTAGCATGTCCTCCCAGTGAGGATTATCCCACTCCATTGCAAGCCATTGCTGCTGCACACAGGACAGATGAGACATCTCGATGTCACTTGCTATATAAATCCAGTGATTTCTCTTATCTCTTCACTTTGCAACTTCCCACAGCAGGGGGGGAAGCCCCAAGGTTCCCAGGAAGTGGGTTTTTAAGCTTTCTCAAGGGAGGGATTTTTAAAATTTCCTGTTTCATGGACGACAGAAGAAATGAAAAGTAAAAAGCCAACACCAATCTTCCCCTCAGTCCCTCAAAACCTGCCATTAGCCTCCTCAAGCCCATGTCACATGCTGGTTCCCCCCCCCCGCGGCTGACTTGAGGAATCTGTTTCTGGTTTGATTTTCAGTATTTGTGATGCTGAAACCTCTTGTGTTTAAAAGACATTCCTGGAAAGCAGTGGCAAAGCTCATTCCATCATCTCAGAGCAGCCTTTCCCTTTCCGTGAAGCAACCTGCCATGTGAGTGATGGTTTTAAATTTGCTTTCACAATGAGGAATGCTCTTTCCTAGAAACCCAAGGTTGACAGGAAAAGCACCAGATAAAGAAGGAAGAGAAAGGGAAGAGCTCCTTCCTGGGCTTGTGCTGGCACTGGCTGTTTCAAGGAAAGAGGTGACCAGGGATGACATCCTTTATCCAGCTTCTCCTGGTTTCCAGGAGCTGTGACACAGAGCCCTGGGCCATCCCCACTGCTGAGGGCTGGAGCAGCCAGCTGTGCTCAGCACCGGCTGGAGGGAACATGGGAGCAGGGAGTTTTGGCCACAGCCAGAGGACACAGGGGTGACACTGCCACATTTCTTCCCTGGCACCATGTCAGTGCAGGCTGGTCCTTTGCCATCTGCTCTCCCCTTGCCCAGCACCCCTTGCTCCTCTGGCCGGCCCCAAGTCGACTCTGAGCCAAGGCAGCCTGAGCAGCCCCAGCAGGGATGAGCTCCCAGCTCTGCCATCCCAGTGCTCCTTATCCCTTTGGGCCCTGCCTTGGGCCCTGCTTTGTCCTGGAGTTGGGTTTCAGGTTAGAGACAATGAAGAGCACCCATGGAAAGTCTCTAAGGAAAATGCATCCTCCTCTCCCAGGACTCATTTCCCTACTTAACACGGTCTTTCCACAGCCAATGAAGAAATTTCCGGAGCTTCCTCTCATTCCATCGGGATGGAGGGAGGAGGGATGGGGTGGGTGTGATTCCTGGCACGCCAGGGACCCTGCTTTCCCGGGGGTGCCACCCTGCCCTTCCCAGCACCTCCCAGACCCGGCAGCTCTCCAGGCACTGGGCTAACATCCATCCTGGTGATTCACAGCAACGCCCACTCCCAGCCTGAGCCACCGAGGCAGGAATCTTGCCAGCAGCACGGGGGAACAGCGTGTCAGACACATCCATGCAGGGAATTCTTGCCTTCCTGGAAGCTCTGGATGCACTGAGCAGACGGTCCATGCTGTTGAGCTGTTGTGACAGTCGGGCTGAGCCCCCCTGGATTAACCCCCGCAGGGTGCAGAGGCTACCCGGGGCTGATGGGCTGCATGGGGTTGTTCTCGCGGCAGTTTCGGGGTGGGCTGATGGCAGAGCTGAGCAGTGCCTCACCTCTCCACGCCGAGGCTCTGCTGTTCAAGTGCCCATTTGTGGCTATTTGGGAATATTTCTCCTTTGGAAGGTTTCATTTTTTAGTTTAAAAGAAAATGAGGTTCCCACACTGTGTCAATTCCATGGAGGGGGGAGCAGCTCCTCTCCCCAGGATGACTGTCCCATGGTGAAAGGAGAGGATCTGTGTCCCCTTGTATAGACTCCTGGAATAGCCAGATTTTCGCTCCTATTGTGTCCTTGCTGCTCACTGGGTGCTTACCCAGCTTGGGGCAGGCTGGGTGGCAGGGCTCTGGGTCTCTCCTGCCATGGGGACTGCTCAACAGGGTTGAGGCACCTCTGGCTTTTGGGACCTGCATCAGGATCTGTTTGACAAGTGGCTAGAGCCCAGGAGCACCTGCAGATCCCTGCCAGGCCCCACACACTTGTCCCAGGACATGCAGCAAACCAGGCTGGAGCAGTGATGGGATGGATGAAGGGGAAGGGGTTGGGACAACCCCCTGGCAAGCTGCAGTGGTCTGGGGCTACCCTGCCAATCTCTGGACCAGGGAATACAATGTCTGGAAATGGAGGCTGTGAGCCTTGGGTACTGCAGCTCCCCACTCCTCAGTGTGGGGCTCTGGGCAGTGGGGTGTTTGTGGCAGAAGCAGGAGCACCAACACCAGACCCAGCCCATCACTGCTGTGTGTCACTGACACCCCATAGCTAGAGCACAGCTCTGACCAATGCAAATGCCACAGGTTTGTTCGTAGGGGAAGCATCCTCCAGGCAGGTTCCATGTGCTGGTCATTAATCTTTAACAGGAAAAAGCCTGGCGCAAAGGGATAAAATAAGAAATATTTAATTCCACCGTGTTGGTTTGCACCATATGTTTTCCTGTTAATAAATATTTTAGGCACTTGTGCTCCAAAAATGGGCTGTCTTCTGGTGGTTTGTGTGTCTACTCCCCCACGAGGTTTTCCCCCAATGCCCCTTCTCCAACAGCTTCTGCCCAGTGGCTCCATTCCAGCATGGGGTGTCCCCAGTCTCTGGGCCCAGTCCTGCCTGGTGGGGCCCTTGGGAGACCCAAGGGATGTGCACCCTAGGCTGGGGCTGGGAGAGAACCCCCGAGTTCCTCCCTGCTGGCTGCCAGGCCCTGTGCATGGCAGGGCTCAGTGCAGGGGGGCTGTCACAGCCTCTGCTCAGCCCCGTCAACAGCTTGGCCCCATCACCAGCTTCATCCCCACTCTCTCCAAGGCACTGGTGGGGTGAGAGCACCAGGAGGACATGGCTGGCACTCAGAGATGTCCAGAATCCTTGTGGCCATTCAGGACAGGGAAAAGGGCAGGCTGGCACACTCAAATGTTCTGGATAATGAGATACTATCCAGGGGCATGCAGCAGGGTGCTCAATATTTATGTGTACACATGTTTTTGGATGGAGCTTTAACACACCCTGTGCTTGGCCACCCCACAGATTCTCCAGGCTGGGCTGAGCCCAGCACAAGGAAAGCTGTTGCTGGATTGTATCACAAGCCCCCTCTGCTCCTGTGGATGCATGGCCATATGCTTTGCCAGGTTTAGGGAACACTGTGATGGGCAGCAAGAAGGTCCCAGGGCTGTCCTCATTGTATGGCCTCCCCCACACACAGACATACCCGGTAACNAAAGAAGTTGCAAAAAAAAAAAATCAACAAAAAGGGAAAATCCCAACAGGAAGAACAGCCCTCCCCCCAAACAAAACGGAAGCAGGAATGTTACATGTGGAAGGGGAGGCTGAGGGGAGCCAGGAGTCCACACATCCTGAACTTGTACACGGTGTCACCAGGAGCAGAGGAAGCAGCAGCAGCACTCTGAGCCCCCCTCCATGTCCTGGGCAGGGCCCAGGGACGAGGCTGCTGCTCTCCAAATCATGGTGACAATCGGGTGGGCTCTGCTTTCAGTACCACAAGAGGACAATGTGGGCGAATGGGAAAGGCCCCCAGCCCCTGCTTGGGGTGTGGGGCTTCCCCAGCCCCCACCTGGCCAAGTAGAAGACACGTGTGGGGGCCAGGGGATCCCACAATTAGTGCAATTTCATCAGGTGCAAATGCCATGTTAAGGGCTCGTGGTCTCTGAGCTGAGGATGCTGAGTGCACCATCCTCGGCATTGCCAGGGCCAACATCTGCCTCCAGTGCCTGGCATCCCCCCAGGGTGACACAGGATGACCAGTGGGACTGGCACACATGGAAGGGACTTCCATGGGACCTTCCCATGAAAAACATCCAACTTAAAAGGGTGATTTAACCTCCCAAAGTGAAACGGGGCCATGTGCCAGGCTGTGGGGATAGCAGACATGCCCTCATTGCACCCTCCCTGAGCTCCTACATCCCAGGGCTGGGAAAAGCCAATGGAGCTGCTTCTCTGCTCAGGAGTCAGAAGAAGGGGTGTATCCCCCACATTTGCCCTGCCAGGCACCATGGGGAAGCAGCCTGCATCAGAGAGAAACCCCTCTCAGCTTGGCACGGCTGGCAGCAGATCCTTTCCGGAGGGGCAGCCCACATCCCTTTCCCAAAATCCACAGCCCGGACACATGGAGAGATGGCATGCCAGGGACAGGGCTCTCTTGTACACTCTTTTCCTGAGCAAAGCTGTCACTACCTGACTCCAGACCAACATACAACCCCTTGGCCAGGTCACTGGGAGGGGTCACCAGATGAATTCTGAACTGGCTCCAGATGAATTCAACCCGGCTCTGCCACAGCCCCCATGGTGTGAGCTCCAAGTGCCCCGTCCAAGCCAGCCACCCACACCCAGAGTCTGGGCTTCAGAATCACAGAACAGGCTGAGTTGGAAAGGGCCCATTAGGATCATTAAGTCCAGCTCCTGGCCTTGCACAGGACACCCCAACAATCCCACCCTGTGTTTGGGAGTTTCATTCAAATGCCCCTTGAGCTCTGGGTGCCTTGGGGCCATGACCATTCCCTGGGGAGCCTGTGCAGTGCCTGACCACCTCCTGAGGGAAAAATCTTTTCCTGACATCCAACCTAGCCCTCCCCCTGACTCAGCTCCAGCTGTTTCCTTCAGTCCTGTCACTGGTCACAAGAATGAAGAGATGGGTACCTACCCCTCCACTCACCCTTGGGAGTTGAAGATGACAAAAGATGCCTCCCCTCTCATCTTCTCCAGCTGAACAAAACAAGTGACCTCAGGTACTCCTCACAAGACCTCTGCAGACCCTTCTCTGTCCTCACAGCCTTTCTTTATTCACTCTCTAATAGCTTCATGACTTTTTAATATTGTGGTGTGCAAAACTGCCCTCAGGGCTCAAGGTGAGGCTGCCTCAGCCCAGAGCAGAGCGTGACAATCCCCTCCCTAGCCTGATGCCCCTAGAACATGGATTTCCCTCCTGGCTGACTGAGATCCAACTGGCCATGGACCAGAACCCCCAGGGCCCTTCCACAGCTGCTCCACAGCCTCTTGTTCCCCAGTTCATACCCACAATCAGGGTTGCCCCATCCCAGGAGCAGAATCCATGACCTTCCCTTGTTCACCTTCACATGCTTGGTGATTCCCCATCTGTCTAATTCGTCTGGATCTCTCTGCAGGGCCTCTCTGCCCTTGAGAGAGTTGACAGCTCCTCCCAGCTTAGTGCTGTCAGCAAATGACTTAGTTTTCCTTCCAGTCCTGCATCCAGGTTGTCAATGAACACGTTGAAGAGCACAGGGCTGAGGATGGAGCCTTGCAGAACCCCACAAGTGACTAGTGCCAGCCTGATGTGCCTGACCTCTGAACCAGTTGCTCACCCACCCCATGATGTGTTTATCCAGCTGTGGACTGAACATTTTGTCCAGAAGGATCCTGTGAGAGACTGTATCAAAAGCCTGCTAAAGTCCAAAAAGATTCTATCTCCTGGCTTTCCTGGATCAATCAGGTGGGTTACCCTCCTGTAGAAGGAAATCAGGTTTGAAAAGCAGGGGTAGTTCCCTATCAGCAAGCTCCACAGGAAGGGCGAGTCTGGGAGAGTTGGGTAGTCCCAGCTCAGTGGTCCCCAGTCCCACTGAGGCACCACATCCAGAGGAGGAAAAGGGGTTTCAAATGCCACAAAGTCCAAGCACTAGCTGCCTTGGGCCACCATAATGCTTGAAATCCTTGCCTCCACAATGTCCCAGCCACTCACATGTCCACTGGCCCCAAACTGTGCCACAGACCCCCATGGTGACAACAGGGATTGTGTGCCAGTCCAGCTCCTCCTGGCCTCTTAAATAAATCTGGAGACTGGAGCTTCGCCAGGAGACTTGATGGTTATGGTTACTGGGAATACTGGTGACAGCCAAACCAGTAACCAGGGTCACTGAGCCTCTGGGACAGACTCAGTCCTTTGCCACAGAGTAAACAGGATGGCTCCACACTCACGCCACCACAGAATCATGAACTAGTTTGGGTTGGAAGAGATCTTTAAAATGCACCCAGTCCAATCCCCTGGCATGGTGGAGAGCAAACCAGAAGTCAAGACTTGGGGTCAGAAATGGAGATTTTGAGTCATAGAGCATAGAGGTGGTCTTTGAGCAGGACTCTACTGTGGGCTCAGAGTAGGAAGAGGAGTTTTTGCTGCTGGGACACCAGACAGGACACTAATGGAGGCCTCTGTGGAACAGGGCACTGTTGGCCAGACCCCACATCAGGAAGGAGCAGCTGCCAAAACTCTGTGCCAGGGGTCAAAGCTCCTCAAGAATCCAGGCCTCCACAGTTACTGGGAAGCTCTCAAGGAGGAGATGGTGGGCTGGGGGTCCGTGGCTCTCAGAATGTATCAGAAGCATGCCACCTGCAGCATGGACGGCCACTGGGAACACCCTCAGTGCCATCTTCACACCCACAGACCACCATGGGTCCCTCCACGGGACCACCATCCACCACACAACCCCTGCCAGCGCTCATTGAGCCCGAGGGCTCCAAGCCTTATCCATCCCACCAGGGAAGCTACCGAGCCTCAGTCACACGCAAAGTCCTCCCTGAAAAGTGCTGCTCAGTGCTCCCTGAAAAGTGCTGCTCTCTGCTCAGTGCCCCACACCAACTGTCAGCAGGCTCCAGAGCCCATCCCTCCTGTCCCAACCTGCATCTCATGGTACATGAGCCATTCCCTGACCACCATGGCACCTCAGGTCACTCTGAAACCTGCCCTGGCCTTTCCAGCCCCCAAGGGAAGACAGAACCATCAAGGTGACAATCTTCTTGGGGAGAGATGGGAGCCACCACCAAAGAGCTGCTCCAGCCACTCTTGTCAGCTCTGGAGCTCACCAACAGCAGTTCATTTTCAGATGTGGTTTGAGGTTCTTCCACCTTTCCATTGAAGTAAGATGGAACTGGGTGTGGACGGTGCTCAATTGCTCGGGTGCCACAGCGGCTCTCCAGCATGGCTGCCAGTGGGCAGCTCTGGCCACCTGCACCCACTGGCATGGCCAGTGCTGCCACGGGGCATGGGCATGCCTGGGCAGCCTAGTGACAGGCTTTCATTCCTGACACATATGGAGACTCCTGGGGCCGGCAGTTACACTCCTGCTGCTCAGGGTAATCAATGAAATCTGGGGCAGGCAGCCCTGAGAGGATCATCAGGGATTTGTTCCAGATGGTGAAGGTGGGACACACTGGCAGGATGAAGGAGACTTCGAAGGTGTGGAGGTGGAGGGAGTTGGCCGGGTCATAGAAGGAGAGTGCGTTGTTGTCATAGTCCAGGAGGATACCAAGACGCTTCATCTGCGGGTGCACCTCCACCAGCATCTCCTTGTTGTTGTGCCGCACCACAAAGTTGTTGTTGCAGCGGGAGAAGACCCAAGAGGAAGAGTTTTTCCCGATCCACTCGTTTTTGGGGGCTGACTTGTAAGCCACGCCGATGGCATACCTGCAGGAGAGGAGAAGCTGTGCTCAGCACCAAGCCCAGCCCTGATGGCTAGGGCACCTTGTGCTTTCAGAGCCCACTTGCTGTAAAAGGGCACAGGGTGGGCATCTCAGGCAGAGGCTGAACTGGGAAAGCATCCCCCCCTCACAAGGTGGTGCCTTACCAGGTGGAGGATCCCACCACGACCTCCCAGTAGTGGCAGCCGCTGTCGATGAAGACGTTGCCGGCCGCGCCGTAGCAGCCTGTCCCGCTGAACCTCTCCGGCGTGTGGCTCTTCTTCAGGGAGCTCTCATCCTTCTCCATTTGCAGCCCGTCATTGGAGATCTTCAGCTTCTTGTGAGCCATCTTGGGGTCCAGCTTGAATGGCTGACCTGTGGAGAGGAGACACATGGATGAGGATTTGCATTATTAGTATCATGGTACAGGAAAGGGGCTTCTTCACATCTCGTATTCTCAGCTTTGTATATTTAATGGTGGTTTGCTTGGGTGCACTCCCCAAAACCAGAACAGATGTGGGTGATGTCCCAGAACTTCAACCAACCTCCTTGTTTGTCAATGATTTCCCTATGGAAGTCCTCAGACTATCCTTGGATTTGCAAACAAAACCCCAAGATGCTACAAAGAAGCAACTTGGGTTCAGGTGGGTTTTGCTGCTGCACTTTCATGCAGGATGCAGTAAAGGGCACACAGGCACTGGAGAGCATTCCCATAGGAATTCACCTGCTTCAGGACAAAGCAAATGACCAGTGCAGAGAACATCCCAAGTCCTGCCAATACGTTCACCCTCATATTTTGGCACCCAACTTGGGGCGTGACTAGCTGTGTCCTCCTGCACACTCCCATCTTTGGTTACACACACAGAGTCTCAGCAAGGAGAAACACGGACACCACCACAGCAATGGGGTCCTGAGCCTGGGCTGGAGACCCCCCGAACAGCCAGGAAACCCTGCAAATAGACACACAAGGAGAACCACAGGACAGCTGGGAACTTCTGCAAAGAGCTCCAACGTCAGCGACAATTGCAGCTGCAGAGTGGAGCTTGTCTGTGCTGTGCTCTGTTACGTGATGGTAGCTCGTGCTTGTTTCCCTCGGAGCACAATTTGCTGAATAATTGAGTTGAGAAGCCTGAAAGTAAAGCTGCAAATTGGGATTGACCTGCCTCCTCCTTCTTCTGGCTGCTCTGATCTTTCTGCCATATCTTTTCCTGGCAGTAATGCAAAGAGACAAGCTCTGAGGAAGTGAGGTATAAAAATACTTGGCTCCATCAGGAGAGACACTCACAGCTCTGTTTCCAAAGGTGACCCCTTGCTAAGGTAACTGTGAAGAACTGGAGCCCAGCCCTTGTCACTGGTTTGTGCTGGGATATCCTGGAGCAAGCGCTTGAGCTGCATCCACAAGCAGTGTGTGTGATGGCCAGGCTGGAAGGGGTCAGAGGGTATTTCAGAGAACACAGCCAGGCACCTGCTACCATCAACCCCCTTCCCAAAATATCACTCTAGCACTGGAAAAAAATATGGATTTCACAGAGGTCATGACAATCCCAAACTCAACCCCCCAGCATGGGAGCTGCCAGAGGAAGGGGGGGGGGTTCTAATTGCAGCCTTCACTCCCTGCTTTCCCACCATCATGAGCCTCTTGAGCTTCCCAGTCACTGTTCTCCAGCCCCCCAGCCCTGTCCTGCAGAGAGCTGAGGGTTGCTATGATTCCTATTACCATTAACAATTCCACTCACCATAAACGTTTCCTCTTAACATTAACATGTATCTCCTGGGCTGGACACTCAGATTACCTTTATCCCACAGATTCAGCTTACTGGGATATTCCTGACAGCCTTTTGCTGGTCATCCCTCACGAGGCTTGGAAGCTGTTGGGAAGCAGCCGGCTTCAGGGCTGGACACAGCCAGCTGTACCCCTGGGGCATTTATCAGCTGGATTATCCCACCTTCCCCGCAGAGCCGGAGTGAGCGGCACAGAGGAAATCCTGTCTGCACTGGGTGTGTGGGAGCAAAGAGGAGGCAGCCAGGAGCACGGTGAAAGTCAGTGGAATGTGGAGATGGAGCCTGGCAGAGGGGAGGTGTGTGCTGGAGCTGCATCCCCACCCTGCAGGACCCCAGACACCCACCCTGCTCCTCTGGACCTCACAGGGCTCCTGCACCCATCCCAGTGACCAGGGCTCACCACCTTGGGATGCTCCTGTCATCCACCCAGAGGGACAGCGAGCACAGGCTGCCTGTTGTTTTACATAACAACTATGGAAATAACGGGAATGAGATCTCCAAGAGCAGGAGACGACATCCAACACTCAGCCAAATCCGGGAGCAGTAGCCCACCCCACTGGGGGTCAGTGAAGGGGTGCCACTAGTGCCACCAGTGTCCTGCAGCACAGCAGCTCCTGTGTGCCCCACTCCTCTGGCTGTGGGGGCACAAGGACAGGGCAGAGTGGAGAGGGTGGACAGCTGCTGACTGAGTTTGGCTGAAAACGTGTGGAGAGAAAGGAGGGATGGATATGAACTCTGCTCCCAAGAATGCTGAAGGCAGCCACCACATTCTGCCCAGAGAGCAAACAAAGCTGCAGGGACACAGGTACACAAAGCCAGCCTTTACTGCATTCTGTCACTCCTCTCTGGCTCCAGTGCAGTGTCTCTACTCCCACCAACCATCCAAGATGCCACCTGTGGGGCACAGGACACTCACAGAGCATGGCTGCCAGCACCATCCTGTACTCCCTGAAGATATCACTTTCTGCAAAGAAAGAAGCAAAGGTGCAGCACTGTACTGCTGAGTCATAAGAAAGCCATAAATCCATCTAAATCTATGAATCTTTTCACAGATTCCCTGCTGGGAAGCTCCTGCAGGGATAGTCCTGCTCCTTAAAAACACCTGCACTAACATGATTAAGTCAGTAACAGTGATCCTGCAGCCCACTGCTGAGGCATCAAATCCACTCCTGACATCTCACATGGGATGTGGATGGAGCCATCCTGTAACACACTGAGGTCTCGCCAAGAGATGCAGAAATCAGGAAAAGCCAGAATTGCAAGGGAAAGTAAGGCCAGGATGCAGTGCCTAAGGCAAGGGCTGTAAAACCCATTTCCCTGTACTTTATTTATGGCTAGAGCTGGGTCTGTCCCTGCATTCCAGCACTTTCAGCAACTTTTGGACACTTGCTCCAAAGTAAGTTCTGCTCAGGCCCAGCCTCAGCAGAGGATGGTCTCCCTGTCACTACACCAAACCCGTTCTCCCAAGCTTCTCTGTTGAGGAATGCAGATTTAGTGCCAGCACTGACAGCGCTGATGCTGCGGAAATCGATGTGTCCTGACACTGACCTTCTGGCAATGGAGAGATCTCTCCAGACATCCCTTCAGGAACAGAACGGGCTGTGAAATATGCTAATGGGCCATTTCTGCGTTGAGCTACTGACACTTCCACCAAGGTTACAGCAGTGGGAAAGTGTGGGTGTGATACCCTCTGAATATTGTCCACTGGAAAATGAGAAACCCTGGTCCCAAATACCATAGGAGGAAAAGCCAGTGGTGACATGTTGGGGCTGCAGCATAGGGCAGCAGCACCACTGGACATCCAAAGGAGCCCTTGTCCCCTGAGGCTGGCCACAGAAGGAAATAAAGCAATATATATTATATCCATATATATATGGCTAAATCAAACTTTCATGAATTCAGAAGTTTCCACAAACATAGATGGCAGAGGAATACCAAACTGGTGTCAGAAAGGGATGCGCCCATCCGTGCCACATGCCCCTCCTGCCTAACACCTGAGTGGGAAGTGAGGGATAGGTCCTTGTGGAAGGGGCTTTAGCACACACAAACCCACAATCACACATAACCTGTGCAGTGTCTCAGGTGGGGCTGCTCCAAGTTTCAGACATGCAAGAAGCTGCTGCAGACACATCCCTGAAACAAGGAGGGGCTCAACACCTGACTGGAGTCTGATCAAACCCAGTCCATTCCCAAGCAGGAGCTCTCAGAGCAGTGCTGGCAGCTCTGGTGACTGACACTCAGCTAAAATCACAGAGAGCAAACTTTGTCCAACAGAGCTGCCATCACAGCCATCCACCCTCACTCCCAGCTTCCCAAGGTGCCCATTCCTCACTCCCAGAGTGAGCGCCTTTCAAAGCCAGGGAAGCACAGAGAAACAGCAGCTGCAGGAGGGATAAATTTTTAATGAACAAGCGGACTGGGTTGCAGTTTGCTTCTCAGCAGCTCCCTCAGCCTCACTGCCTCAATGTTGTTTTATTCAGTTTAATGTCATGCAAAGAAAAGGAGGAGGTAAAGGTGATAAATCATCACAAAAGCCTTGGTCAGGCAGAAGCAACTGTTGGGAAAGGGACAGATGGGAGGGCTGTACTCACCAGGACCATGGAGAGATGTGCAAGTGCTGGGAAGGCACAGCCATGGGGCAGGCAGGAGCCTGGAAAGCCAAATTATTTGTCCCTCAACATCTCACACTATCCCTCCTGTGTCACCCTTCAGGGCATGGGTGCCAGTGCATCTGCTGTCTTTCAAAGGAAAAATGTTTCCCACCACAAAAACTGGAGCTCTGTCTATGCCAGGACAGGTCTAGCTCCACTCCCTTCAGAGCTCAGCTTTCTTAAAACACATTTAACCTTCCTTGGCATCCCCAGGGCACTGGAAAGAAAAACTTCTGCTTTGTATGTGGCTGCAAGGCCCCATCCACCAGCATTTTTCAACCTTATGGCTCTTCAAATCACAGTCTTCTGCAAGCTAAGCCACACACAAGAACAATTGCTCTGTGACTCCTTGCATCAGCCCCAAAAAG
This sequence comes from Pycnonotus jocosus, assembly GCA_013400435.1. Taxonomy (NCBI): domain Eukaryota; kingdom Metazoa; phylum Chordata; class Aves; order Passeriformes; family Pycnonotidae; genus Pycnonotus; species Pycnonotus jocosus. The sequence goes on along the minus strand of VWYP01008891.1, from coordinate 354,984 downwards.
TGCAGGGATTTAAAGCCACCATAAGAATGGACCATTATGACCTAATACCCCAGGGATGGGTGCTGCCAGGAGCAGAGTGCTGAGAGGAGCCCCTGGCACCACAGGGGGTATCAGGAGACCATCCCTGAAGCAGAGAAGGAACGGAGGCACCAGGAGAGACGGGCACTCCCATGATAACAACACAGTGTCTCCATCCCACTGCCAGCCACTGCCCGCTCACTGGGAGCACTCAGCCATACCCCAGGCACCCCAGTGCCCAGGAAACTCTCTCCCCACACCTGCCACAGCCAACTGAGTGCCTGGGCACCTACTGTTGGTCTTGAGGCGGGCGGGCTCACTGTTCCGGCTGCCCGCCTGGTTGATGGCCTTCACCAGGAAGATGTAGCGGGTGCCACTCTGCAGCCCGTGCACTGTGTAGTGGTTCTGCTTGATGTTGGGGACGATCATCCAGCTGTCCATGGAGTTGTAGAGACCTGCAGTGCAGGAGAGGGGCAGAGATTTATTACCAGGGAAGGACAGAATACAAAGCCTCAGTGCTGCTAATGCAGAGCTCACGACTGCGTGTCCCTGAGAAGGATTTACCACTTGCCTGGGAGTTAGTTCAAAGTGTCTGCAGGGAAATTTCCAGAGATGATAAATCCCAGCAACACAGGATCTTTTTCATTATCACACAAAGGCAACAAAGGGCTGCAGTGCTGGCATCTTGGGATGCTGCCATAGGAAGTGATGGGGAAAGGGTGCAGAGAAAGGGAAATTCAGCCAGCAGCATCTTCCAGCCCAGGCAGATGGCAGAGGAAGCTGTTGGTGCCTGGGAGGGAGTGATGGTCACCATCATCTCACCCACCACCCCACAACCACTCTCTCCCATGACTCTGTGCCTGCAAGACAGCCTCTCTCCTGCTCCAGGGCCCCAGTATGCAATTCCAGCAGCAGAAAGGGATGCATTTGCACCCAAATCAATGTGTTTGCAACTGAATCTTGCTCCTGCCCAGCCCTCAGTGCTCCAGAGTGAGAAGTAATAATCCATGGCTAAGAGAGGCTGATGCTTGGCTCCCTGAATAGACTGGTCTGCAAAGTGCTTCAAAGAAAATGAGGTCCCAGTGAAGGGATCCAGATGCTTGGAAATGATTCAGGAGGCTGAACTTTTTCTGGAAATGGGAAGGAATGAAGAATCCAAGACCATGGAGATGCCAATCTGACTGCTGCAGTGATTTGCAGCATCTGAGCTACAGGGCCTTGCATGTGTGGAAATGTAGCACTGTACGTCAGGTGGGGTGACACAGCGTTCTGGGAAAGGGGAAAAGCCTTACATGGTGCCACTGAGGCTGTTCCTGCCACCAGCATGACCAGGATGAGGATCACCTGCAGCTGGCATGAGCACCTGAGTAGGTGGAACTGGGGGACAAGGATGCTCTCAGGCTCAGGGGAAAGCAGGGCAGCTATCCCAGCACAGGGGCAGGGCTTTAAGCTGAAAAGAATAAAGAAGCATGCCAGAAGTAGCTGGAGGCCTCCTAGATCTGGTGAGAGGTGAGGAGCACATTGTGAATTTGGACTGGAGGAGGGGTTTCAACAAGTGCAGGGCTGGGAGGTAGGAGCTGGGAATGCTCCACACCTCTTCTGCAACACCTTCCAATTCATTTATCTTTGGGGGCTGGCTCAGCCACAAGACAAGGCCAGGCTGCAGTCCCTGTCATCCTGAATCTGGTTTGGGATACACATGGGAATGGCCAAGAGGCACAGAGCAGTGTGATGTGAAGTAGAAAATAAAACAGATGTGATTCTGATTGCAGCCTGCACACAGAGCTGCTCTCATTGGAGTGCACAGCTTCCAGCTCGGCCTAGTCAGTGTCAGCTTCCTGCAAAAGGACCAGCTGGGGATGCTCCATCAGGAAGAATGAGGTGTCTGAGAGATGACAACGAGGACTTGACCCTCCAAGTAGGTTTCTTTTGTAAAACAACCTCAAAGAGCTTGGCCTTGAAGACCAACCTCCTCACTCCTACCCTCGCCAGAGCTTAAAAAAAAAAATCCCTTTTATTGTAGCATTTATCACCCATAAAAATGTCTGGGTCTTGCCAAGTTCTTGGCTTTGATGGAAGCATGAAGTGGATGGGTTCCACAGGCCAACTCTGCACACCTTGGAAAGGTATTTCCTTTCTTGGTCAGGCTCCCAGCTCCTGCTCAGTGTTCCAGTGTCTCTTCACACGAGTTCAGCCAGGGTTCACATGGTCCCATCACCCAAATGGTGCTATTCCAATGGACAATAAGTTACTAATTTTCTTCTCAGGGATTTAACTGATTTCTTCACTCCTCCTACAAAGAACAACCTAGTGGCTGCTGGCTGGCCAAGGAGGACATTACTGACATGTGACCCTCCCGGTTCTCCTCCAGCACTACCCTCACTGTTCCTCATGCTCATGGTCTCCACAGCTCCTCTTTTCCCAGTGCCTGTGCCAGACCCCAGAGGTGTTCAGGTGATTCATTCCCCAGTCCCTTGGTGAATGGGACTCCAAACCACGTGTATCCAAAATGGCATGTGGGAAAAGGTGAGAGCCAGATCCTTCCCTGGCATCATCCCAAGGCAAGGGCGCAAGCTGCAGCAGGGGAAATCTTGAGTGGAAGAGGGCAAAATCCTCCTGGCTGAGGGTGAGGAAGCACTAGATGTTCCATCCCTGGACAGTCCTTCTTCCTCAAGGAGCAAGCCCTGAGCAGCCTTTCAGCCTAAACTGCAGAGAGCTGCACAGGGACCTTCAGATGCCCCTCTCGACCAAAACCACTCAGTGACACCAGCAAGTCCCCATCTTATCCACAGCTGGAAGTGCAGGGGACATGGAGCTGGTGGCCATCCAAGAGCAGAGCCAGAGAGGTGGCTGAGCTCTCCAGGCTTCCAGAGGACAAAGCGCTGGAGACAACGTGCTCTAGCTGGGAAGGAGAGGAGAGCCAAGCAGGGCGGGTCTGGCTGCGGCAGCACCGGCACCCGACAGCCTCCATGGAAAGGAAATGCATCATCTTGTTTTCCAAGCAAGGGCAAAGGCTGGGCCAGGGCTGGGGAGGTGAGAATCCAGCTTGGAAAGTCACTGGGAACTTTCTCTGGCAGCTTCCTGCACATTTCAGAGTGCACTGAACAGCCTTCCAGAGCCGTGACACTGTGCTGCTAGTGCCAACATCCTTCCAGCCAGCAGGATAGACTGACGGCAGCCCAAACACCCACTCTGAGGTACCTTGTCAGCACTTCTCACAATGGCTAGTGCTGCTAGGAAAACCAGGAATAAAACTTTCTCACAAGCCACAGATCATCAGTGATTCTGTCTTCAGTCCTCAAATCAAATCCCATCCCTGTAAAACCAATCTGTGGTGGTGTGGAAAAACAACTAGGTATGGCAGTAATTTTCATGAAAAATTACCTGGAAATATGCCTCAGAGCTGTTAGAGCGGGTTTATAAACCACATTAGTTATCAGCAATGGAGTAGCCAGCGCTGCCCTGCATCCGATCCCAGGTACACAGATCTGGGAGCTGTGAGATGAACAGGAGCCTCCAATGTTCACGATGCTTCACCAAGCCAGGGCTGATGGCACCAAGCACAGACCAGAGTACCCCAGGGATGGCACCTCCAGCACAGGGAGGTGCCCACTGCTCTGATCCACCAGCCCTTGGTAGATCCTTTGCTGCTGTTTCCTCCACAAATATCCAGCCTTTAAACCCATTGATGAACCTGAGAACCTTTTCCTTACAGAATCCCAGTATGGTTTGGGTTGGAAGGGACCTTAAAGCTGATCCAGTGACACCCCTTGTCACTTTCAGGGCAGGGACACTTTCCACTATCCCAGGTTGCTCCAACCTGGCCTTGGACACTTCCAGGGATGGAGCAGCCACAGGTTTTCTGGGGTACATGGGTTTCCTTGCTGAAGGGGAGTGTGGTGACTTACTGATGAAGTTGGCCTGGCCAGTGAAGATGGTGTACTGGAGCTCATAGGAGCTGACGCTGAACTCATCCTCAGAGATCCAGTGCACGGTGATGGTGTCATGGGAAGCCGTGCAGAGCTCCTCACGGACTGATGGTGGGTTCGGTGCTGTGGGATGGCACAGACCACAGACTTTGGTCAGTTTGGGCTTTCCTTCCTTAAAAACCCAGGGCTCATGTTAGGACTGAGACAGGCTTGCAGCAGGACTCGAGTCTCTCAATGCCAAAACCTCCCTCATTTTATCTGTCATTGTGTTTCCCACTGAAGTAAACTTTTTAGTTTAACAAGGCATCCAGAGGTCAGAGCATAGGGTTTTCACTGCTGCTCCATCAGGTCTGACACCCTCACCCTGAAACAGGCTGAGAACCCACTTCCAAATCCATCTATTTCCTTGCACTGGTTGTGGAATAAGTATTTTAACCCATAACTGATCTGGACATGCTTGTGCTAATCTTTCACTGAAAGCTGATCTGCTTCATGATGACAAAATCAGAACTGGGTGAGCGAGGATGTCCTCGCCTCCCTGGAGCTGTCATCCCTCCAGTGCTCCAGCAAAGCCGTTGCTGCTCCCAAATCCTCGAGGGCAGCCATCAGTCTGTGCTGGAGCATCAGGGCAGCACTGAGGGGCCCACTGAGGTCCTGCCCAGCAGGGTTCATAATTTAGGACCAAGTGACCCAGAAAAAGGGCAGGAAAAGGGAAATGTTAAAGCACAGTATGCCTTAGAAGTGTAATAATTGCTTAATTCATCATTCCTCCTCTGTAATCCTTATGGACCCTTATATAATCCTTATCCCTATTGCACCCTTATGGATATCAGCCTCCTCCACCAGGTCATGGAGACCGTAATTTTTAAGCTGTCTGGATTTTTCCATGGGTCCTCCAGGAACAGCAGGGTGAAACAGGAGGATGGGGACACATCACTGACTTGGGGACAGCACAGGCTCTGCTCTGCCACAGCTGACCTGGTGCTTGTTATTGGTTTAGTCTAAAATAGGTCTGCCAGCCCTTGGTGGGGCACAGGGCAGGGGGGCTGAGGGGAAGATACAGAGTGGAGCACACCTGAGCTCTCACCTGTTAGATAATCCAGCCCCTCCAGCAGCTTCTTCTCTCTGGAAAAATCTAAAGCAAAGTTTTCAAAGGCATCATTAAAATTGATATCTGGTATCAGCACTTGCGAGGATGCAGTTGCCATGGCGACCCTGGAAGGAAAGAAGGGACCATCAGTATGCAACAGGGTGCACGAGGGAGACACAGGGATGGGGGCAGCCTCACTGTGCCTCACCTGCTGTCAGGAAAGCAGCTTGTACCTACAGAACATTGCCCCCACCCAGGAGGATGGCCTAGCCTGGAGACAGGTTCTCTGAGAGAGGGTGGGGCTCCATCCCTGGGGTTTACAGCTTTGACTGCCCCCTGAACTCCCTTCAGATTGGCATTTCCACCACTTTCCTACCCCAGGGAAGGGGGCTTGCTTCCACAGCATTTTTAGGACCTGCCAAGCAGCACCTGTCCAGCAAGGGATGGGAACCTGACCCTGGGGTTTATTTGAGGACAGCACAGTGGGAGGCTGCAGGGATGGCTGGGGATCTTCAGGGAAGTGACTGGAGGGGACTTGGGTCATCTCTGGGCAGGGATCTACAACCAGGGGCCAGTCCAGCAGCAGTGTCCCGAGCTCAGCCTACCTCTCAGCCACATTCCTGGCAGTCTGCAGGAACCGTGCGTGGTCGTTCTCCTTCAGGATGTGCTCGGCCTGGTTGATGAGGACTGTGGAGCGCTCCAGGCACTGCCGGCAGTTGGCAACCTGCTGGGCCAGCTTCCGCAGCTTCATCACCTGTCGGAGGAGCAGAGGGAGACAGCAGTGCTCAGGAGCTTGAGAGGCACAGAGGGAACCCCATCCTGGCCAGGAGCTGATCATGGTGAGCAAGAAGCAGCAAAATGGCACAGCAATATCCCAATGGCTCTGGGGAGGGAGTGGAGCAAAGAACTTTCCATGTCAAATTTTGCTGAGAGTGAGAAAGTCCCAGGGCATAGTCTGCACCTGCTCTGAGGGTCCCATGTGTGATGGACACTGGAGAGCAACACATCCTCTCTCCCCTCCTCCCATGCAAGTACAATGTCACCCCTCATGCTAGCCTGAAGAGAGTAGGCTGCCATGAGACTCCTGCCAGTCATTCAGCACAGGGCAAGGGAACCTCAGGAACAGAGGAAGCATTTACAGAGCTGATGGAAAACATTCACAGCTGCTGAACTGAACTGCTGGGTGATCAAGGTATGAGGGAATCTGCATGTTCTCCTGCTCCCTTCTCCCAGGCTCCATACATCCATTGGGCCATTTGTCAGGAAAGGCATGGCAGAACAAATGCAAAACCAAATGGCAATCCAGCAGGAAAGCAAGGGCAATCCTTGCTCCTCAGCTGCAGCACTTCAAACCAGCCACAACCTCTAGAGGTTACTCCTTTTCTGATGCTTCTGTGGAGGGTTTGGGCCCTTTGCTTCTACCCAGCTGCCAGCTGTAGGAAGAAAACATCTTAGAGCTACCAGGTCATTCTAAGCATGGCTGGAACTGGACAGCAGAGCCCAGAACAGTCAAGGAAGAGGGTGGGAAGAGTGAGCAGACAAACAGATGGACCGGCAGACGGCATCGTTACATAAAACAGGCTCCCTGGAGTGCTTGGGGTAGAAGCAGAATTTCAAAGCTTCCCTTGCTGCCAGGGTGTCCTGGAGCCATACCAGTGGCTCTTCTGCCAACACATGCAGTGGAACCCACTCCCAAACTGCCTGGGCAGCATCTGTATCTGGGGCTTGGCCATGGGTACCATGGTGGGACCACCATGGGTGGTGCACACCCAAGCTTGGTGAGAACAGCAGTGGGGTCACACAGGTGTCCCTGAGCACCCTCAGAGCTACAGCCCTCTATAGCCATCTCACTGCTGCACGTGGAGAGCCCAGAAGGTGAGGCTGATGTCTCAAACATCAAAAGCTATACAGCTGCAGAGACAGTTGAGGGCTGTTGGGGCTGGAGAAGGGGCCCCAGGGAGGTAGGGTAGCACTGCCCTGGGACAAACATCCTTGCCGTAATAAGCACAACACAGCACAGATATGAGATGGAGAAGTGGCATGGACTGGAGGGGGATCAAGACCACCAAAGAACCCTGAAGCCTCTGACTCATTTCCTGAAAGGTCTAGAAGAATGGACTGTGCATAAGAACTGATTTGCAGAGAAAGTGAGAACTTCCCAGGGCAGGCAAAACTTATCAATAAAAAGGTCCCCCAGGAAGCACAGGCAGTGCCCCCAGGACCCTGTTAACTGGATTAATGCTTGAACCAGGACTGATGATCTCCATTCTTTCTTTCTCTCCTGCTTTAATCCACCTCCCTCACTCTCTTCCCTCTCACCCTACCCCGTTATCCAAAACCTACCACTGTGTGCTTATATTGGGAGACCAGTATATAACAATTTCCATGCCAAATAAATTCTTTGTAATTAACTAATAAAACTCAAAGCTTTTGCTGACTCTCTGACATTTGTCACTCCTTTCAATCATGAGCATCTATGAATCTTGGGTGCTCCCCTCCCCTTTGGGGTGGGATGCTACAGAAACCACTGGGAAACACCTGGAACCTCTGGAGAAAAAGTCCAGACACTCCCACAAAGATGAGGGTGAGAATCGCTGTGCTGCAATGCAAGAGCATGCAGCCTCTGCTCTCTCTGCAGCACAGGACTACAGTCCTTCAGTATTAATTCCACATTATTCTATTAGAATCACAGTGGTGAAGAGCCCTGAGGAAGCTGTCTGGAGTGATCCAAGCCTCTGCACCGACTTGTCACACTAACCAACACACTGTTCCTCCTCCAGTCTCAGCCAGCACATGCTTTGTCCTTGGCAGAGGAGCCCTAGGACAGCAGCAGCGACAGACACCTGGATATGGGGTGGCACAGAGGGCAGCACCAGGGGACACCTGGAGTTTGGACAAGGAGATGCACTGGTGCTGCCCAAAGCAAACCCTTCATGGCAAGGCAGCACATGCTGGTGCAGCCCCTCTGCCCGGGGCTGGCACGTCCCAGCGTCAACTGGCTGAGGGAGTGCTGTTCCTAGACATGAGGGGCAGACCCTGCAGCAGGAGGGCACAGGAGGGGACCTGTGACCAGGGACACATGAGCTGGGACCCCTCACCTTCGTCTCCTTGATCTTGACGGCGATGACCTGCTTACGCTGGCGGATGATCTCCATCAGCTCATCACACTCCTCCATCAGCTTGGCCTCGTGCATGGCTGTGTTCACCTGGCCAGGAACAGCAGCACACAGGTGTTGGGAGGGACACACAACACACAGGTGTTGGGAAGGACACACACAGATTTTAGGAGGGACATACGACCCACAGCTGTTGGGAGGGACACACAACACACAGGTTTTAGGAAGGACACACAACATACTCTCATGGCTGTGCTCACAGTGGTGCCCACATAGACTGCAGTGGGGGCACAAGCAGAGGTTGCAATTCTCTGCCTCCAGGGCAGACCACTATCCATGGGAGGATGGACAGGACAGGAGAGAACAGGACAGCAGGAAATGCATTTCATGAAAGAGGAATCAAGTCCTAGCACTTCATTAAAGCACACAGGACAGAAATCAATTTTCCTCATTTTATACTTCCAAATTCCTCTGAAACAAGACAGCCTTGAGTGAACCATATTTTTGCTACAGGATCTTTTTTTAAATCTGGCCAGCAGATTATGCAACACTAGAGTGGGAGACAGCTGATGGTCTGCAAAGAGAACTCCACTGAGGAAAAACAGCGGAAAATCTCCCAATCTGCTGCATGTGGCAGGGGGCAGGGAACAGCCCCAGGGTTTGGAGCCTGCAGCAAGCTTCTGTGGCAGAGCTGTTGTGGCAGAGCTGCTGTGGCTGTGATGCTGTGTCAGTGCTGCTGTGGCAGAGCTGGCAGCATCCTGGTCCCTCAAAGTTGTGTGCCCACAGGGATGGCTGTCTCCCCAACTTCCAAGAACACAAACCTGGACTCCCTCTCTCATTCAGCTTCTGGGTCACATGAGGGTGAGGAAGATGAGACTGAAGGCTGTGTACAGCAAGGGGCAGGAAGGAAATGTTGGGCCAAGGGACAGGAGGTGAGGTTGGGGCACCTCAGCTTGGCCCTGGGTCCATCCCTCCAGCTGATGCCCAACGGTCCAGCCCAGGCCCAGAGCGTTCTTCTTCCAGGATGGCTACAGGACAACATAAACCTGTAGCCATCCATAGCCTACATCTGAAAACCTGCCAAGGGCAAGAAATCTGCCCTCAACTGTGTTCACGTTCTGAGGGGGGGCTGAAGGCAGGTAAAGTTGCAGAGGACACCACAGTCCCTTTCCCAGTTGCCTTCTGCCAAAAAATAAGTATTTTTGAGGCTGAAGTTCCCCCAATGGGCCAGCAGAGCATGGAGGGCATACTGCAGACCAGTATGGCTCCACTGGCAAATCCCTGGCTCAAGAACACCTGGACACTGGCCAAACCACTCTGTAGGGATGAACCAGCTCCCAGGGAAATGCTGGGTTTGGGGATGAAGACTCAGCAGGTGCTATGGCTGCAGGAAAGCTGGGCAGCTTTTAATTGTAACAAGGGAGAAAAAAAATATTTCACCCACCTCAGTGGTGGGGGGAATGTGCTAGGAACAACAGTCCTGGAATAAACTCAGCTCTGGGAAAAGCCTGCCCGACACCTTATGGGGATGAGAAACAGCATCTCAGCCCACATCTAAGCCTGACTCACACACAGGCAAACCTCCTCCTGCACGCCCTGGCAGCTCGAGGATGGAGCTGAGGACCTCCATAGTTGTCTTAGGTTGTAATGGAAGATGTAACCAAAAGTATGCATTCTATTGCCATCTGTTAAAACCAGATGGGGCAGTGTTTCTTTATCTCTTCCATTCCTCATAACTCAGGGTGAGGGTATTTTCTGTTAATGGGCCAGCTGTTAAAACCAGGTGAGGCAATGTTCTTTATCTCTTCCAATACCCATCCTCCCTCCAGGGGGATATCAGCTGTTAATGGGCCATTAAGGCTCACCACATGACTGATAAAATCACATCATCCCATTAGGAGATGCTCCACCCAAGGGAAGAGCCAAGCATTTCTACCTGCATAAAAATCTGAGATTCAGAATACCAGGGCAGCCTGTTTCCACTGGATTCCCAGAGGAAGACTGGACCCACCTCACCACTGGACCTTCAGAGGAAAGCTACACCCTTCCACAGGATCACTGCTTCAACAGAATCACATCTGTCAATCCAGGAGGACTGCAGCCAGATTTGATTTGATTGGACTGCTACAAACACCCTGACCAACAGGATGTCAAGGCTGTATTCTGACTCTGTGATTTCTTTTTGTTTAGTTGGTCTTCTGTACTAGTATATTTTAATTTTAATTTTCCTAGTAAAGAACTGTTATTGCTATTACTGTATGTATGCCTGAAAGCCCCTTAATTTCAAAATTATAATAATTCAGAGAAAGGGGGTTTACATCTTCAAGGGAGGCTCCTGCCTTCCTTAGCAGACATCTGTCTTTCCAAACCAAGGCAACAGTCCCCAGCAGGTTTTTGGATGTGTAGCAGCTGTGCCCTGGGGACACCAGGAGCTCACACTGAGCTGCTGTGACACAGAGGCCACAGTCCCACAGCATCCATGCAGCTTCTGCTCTCCCCAAAATGGGGACATTAGGCTGGTACCATCCCTATTTTACAAACTCAGCTTTTCCACAGGGTTGTTATCTGCTCTCCTTGGTCCACATTTCCATCACTGCCACAGGATTTGGCCATTTCAACCTCTCTCAGTGCAGCCCCCCATGCACTAGAGTCACTCTGAGTGGCAGCACAGGCTCAGGGCCTTGAAGACACTTGCAGTGCCCTTCTTGGGGTGAACCTCTGTCCCTCAAGATGTTGGTGGCACCATTCTCTGGACATGCCATGAGATTTATATTGAATGTGTCTGAGGGGCAGAGTACTTGGGGATTGCATGTGCCTGCCTGTGTGCCATGTCTGCAAACAGCTCAAAAGCAAAATTCCCTGGAATCAGATTGATGGGGAGCACAGATATTTTCTGCTTCGCAGTTTACTGTGCTCTGTGTGAAGGTGCCTCCGAGGGCCTGGCTGCACATTCAGCACAGCTGAGAAATGTTATTTGAACTGTCATTTTAAGCAGAGTGTCTGAAAACTCCCAAACTCTGTTGAAAAGGACAGCTTAGAGGTCTCAGACTCTGAGGGTCAGACAAAAATATCAAATATATTTCAATTTATCCTATGTCAGATCATTAAGACACTGGAGCTAGATTCAAAAGAAGGGGTTTGGAAGGACATCCAGCCACATCCTTGCTCCATCTCTGGTTGGTTCTCAGAGCCAAAGCACAGCCCATAAGAGCAGCAAGGGCTGGTGACTGTCATTAGAGCTCTGCAAGGGCATCCTAGCTCCCTCTCTTTCTGCCAAACATCCATTTGCTATCTGTGTTCCCAGACTCAGTCCAAATCCACTAAGCCCTGGGGAAGAGGAAGCCCAGGAGAGACAGCTCCAACAAAGGCATTCCTACTGCAGAGTGATGCACAGGCAGAGAGAAACAGGACAATACCAGTGACATAGGCAGCCAGCAGTGCTGCAGAGCCAAGCGGGATTTTTCTGCTCCTTATTTTGGCTGGAAGTTCAGAGCACATCAGCCCTCTCTTCCTTCTCTTTGCACATTGTGACAGTGGCTGCTGGCATAAGCAGCCCTCACTCGGCCCTGCTGGCACTCACAAAAAGGGCTTCTGCACTCACTTCCTCTTGTGAGATCATCAGGACATTATTGAGAGAGTGAAGAACAAAGCGCTGACACTGCCTGCAGAAACCACAGGGCTTGAAGCACCTTCATGGCCCCAAAGCCCTGGCTGCTCTGAGATGCACGTGGTGAAGAACAAGCTGCAGTTCCCTGGGCAAACGCATTGTAGATGCTTTGCTGTGGGCAAATGCCTCCCCCCAGCACAGGAGGATCCCTTGTCCTGCTGCAGCACACCTGCATCCTGCTGCAGCATCCTTGCATCCTGCCATAGCATTCCACCACAGCATCCCTTCATCTTACTCACAGCATCCTGAGGCAACATCCCCACATCCTACAGCACTCCTGCATCCTGCTGGCTGCTGGGCCCATGGAATGGCTTGAGGGAGTGCAGGGGAGGCACAAGAGTTGCACACCCCACAAGGTCTGGGGTGTCAAGGGTGAAGTAAACAACTGTTGTGTTCTCTCTGGCACTGGCAAACTCTCCCTGAATCCATGGCTGTGATCCCAGCAGCAGCCTGAGGTTTAGTCCTATGGGAAGCTGGTGGTTCAAGGAATTGCTGCATGCTTGGTGTCACCCAGCTGAGATCTCTTTGCAGGCTCAGTGTCACTCAGTTGATGAGCCTTGTTACAGGCTCAGTGTCACCTGGCTGAGCCTTGTTTCCACACTGGGTTTCACTCAGTCTTGCACCAAAAGCAGCTGCTGCCCCCAGCACAGAGCAGCAGGCAGGTCCTCCTGCCTGGAGCCAGCTCAGCAGCCCGTGTCTCTTCTCAGTGGCTCCCAATCATGTCAACTCCTTCAGACCCCTGGGAACCATCTCTGTGTTCTCCACTGCTTGGGACTACCACCCACACTCATCTCTGCTCCCAGGGGAGCCCCAGTAAAGGACTCTGGGGTGATCCATGCATTGCCTCCCTTGAGCTGGGAGCTGTCCCGGGCACCTCCCCCAGCCCCTCCTGGCCCTCACCCACCTCCACTTGCTGGCAGATCTGTATCAGCTTGGCCATCTGGTTTTCCAGTTCGCTGTTGCGTTTAACCAGGTTGGTGAGATTTGTCTCCAGGGTTTGCTGCAGGTCCAGAAATGGGAGAAAGAGGAAAAATACAGAGATCAGCAAAGCTGGACTGTCCCCAGTCACCTGCCAGGAACTGAGACCCTCTGCCACCCAGCAGACTGCCTGAAGGAGGGTCATTGGAATAACATTGGGCAAAGGCTCTGGGGGTCCTTGGCAGCTCCTGCCCATGCCAGTGGGCTGTGCCATGGGGGAGACACTAAGCCCAGCACTGCAGTCACCCGGGGGTCACTAGCTGGAGAGGACAGCGTGGGTGTCTGCCCTTTGCCACTCCTTTGGAGAGCAAATTTGGACTATTTTCACCATCAATTTTGTTCTGCAGAGGGTGAGGGAGATGAAAAATAGCCTGAAGAGCCATAGGAGAGGGGTGTCTCCTCTGCCAACCACTTCAGCTGGAGCTACAATGGTACAGGCAGGGAGAGCTCAGCTGCACTGTGCTGTCTTTACGTCCCCAGCCACGCTGCCCTTTGCTCAGCAGAGCAGATCTCTGCCAGCAGATCATGGCCAGTGGATTGCAGCCAGCAGATCACAGACAGTGGATCTGGGCCAGAAGACTATGAGCAGTGGAGCATGGGCAATGCATCCCAGTCAGCAGCTCTTGATCAGGAAGGCATGACCAGTGGATCATGGCCAGCAGATCTCTGCCAACAGATCATGACCTGAGAGGACAGGGATGTTTGGGCCCGCTTTGGTGCCCACAGGCTGCACTGTTCTGGGAAGAGGGGATCCAGTGAAGCACGAATGAAGACCTCATTTGAGGGGATATCAATATCCATGGCCATGGGGGGAACACAGTTTGTAGGTGTTAACAATTTCAGAGACATAGCATGGCCAGTTCCATGCGCTCTTCTAAGGGAAATGCTTTGTAACAAAGAACTCACTACCTGTTGCAGTGCTTAAGAACGTCAGGAAATGACATCCCATTAATATTTTAAACTCCAGGGCTGGAAGAGGGTCCCTGAGGTGGTTCATTCATCTGCAGGTAGGAACTGCAGTCTGAGGCTTTCATCTGATTCCAGCAGACCCATAACATGGTCCTTCTCCACACAGATGGGTAATTGGGGGCTACTGAGCCAGGAGAACTTGAATCACAGGCACAGAAACAGGCAGAGCACTCATTCCCGAAAAAACACTGGCTCCTAAAATACTCCAAGCTCATTTGCAACCCTGAAAATCACTGGCCAAGGGCGAGTAAGGCAGAACATAGGAACAGGCTGTAAAAATGGAATAAAATCCAGGGAGCCTTGGTTATGCCAGAAGGGTTTGCAGAGTGGGGTATGGATAGTGGAAAAGCCAGCTGCTCCTGGCCCCCTCTCCTCATAGCCCAATATTATAAACATCATTTCACTACAGCAACTAACATTTCACTTGCTAATTACCTCTCACATCACCAGTGTGGCTGCACTGAACTCACACCAATGTGCTTTCATCTTCCAGGGTGTGATGGAGCTGGAGTACAGCTTTGAAGCACACATGCCCACACCCCATTTGCAGCATCCCAAGTTTTCTAGGGGATGGCATCACTCCTCCCATCCATAAACACACACAAACTCCATCCCCAAGCATCAATCCCTACATCACACATCTCTGTGGCCATTTGAGGTGCTATACTGGTGTCAGCGATGGTTCCACAGCCCTTTGCTGCTTCCCTGCCCCCCACTGCATCCACGGACCCTTGCTGCCAACTCCTCTGCATCCCAGGAAAACACAGATGGAATGTTTCCATCTGTTTGATGTGCAGAAACAAATAAAATGGGCTTGAAGCCTGGATCACACCAGCTGGTTATTTTGTAGGTGTATATAAATTACAGCAATTACAGGGGTTGGGTTTTAATTGCTTTATAAATTGCCTGTCATTTCCCCAAACCTCCACCTTCAGTCCTGAAACACAAATAGGTGATTTCTCTACTGGGGAGACAAGTGAGAAAAAGTGACAAAAAGATCTTGAGCAGGAGCCACTGGTGCTTCATGGGAAGAAGGGCCTGGATCACCCAGGGACAGCAGGACCAGAGAGGGAAGTGCCCAGGCACCTTGGGACAGGTTGAACCTCCTCCATCCTGAGTGTCAAGGACCCACAGGATCAAACCCTACCACGACTCCAACAGAGCAGGTCAGCACCTGCACCCCTTTACCTGCCAGTGACCAGAGGCACAATAAATCCATTCCCATCCAGCCAGAGGAGAGCAATCACAAAGCACTGGCCTGCAAGTACCAACACTTATGTTTGTTCAGTTACGGGCACAATGGGCAGCAACTCATTTTCCTCCAAATACCAAACAAACAGTTGAACTAAACACAGATTTCTCTGTTGGAAGAAGGCATCAAGGTTGCAGGCTCAAGACAACTTCAGGAACTATAAATACATGGTGTCCTCCTGGTCCCTGTGTTTCATCAAACCTAACCTTGCCTGCAGCTGGTCAGAGTTGCTCTCCATGGCCAGTCCCCAGCCAATCCACCAGGCTGGAAGCTGGTTCACTCTGGGAAACACTGTCAGCCTTGTGGCTTTAACCAGCTGAGAGATGGAACAGAGCAGGCTCTGAGCCCTAAGCAGGTGGCCAAAGAACAGGCTCCCCATGTGTCACACAGGCTGAAGGGGTCCAAGTTCCCAGGGGTTTGGGCCATGCAAGCCTCAGGTCTCCTCGAGTGGCACGAACCTGTGGGTGTGGGATGGGAGGACCTGGAGAACCCTGGAGCCGGGAAAGCCCTAGGAACAGGAATGCAGGGGTGGTGGGTGGCTGCTGTCATCGCTCAGCGCTGCTCTGAAGGGTAAGAGACAGCCTGGCACGATGGCACAGAGGGTGTCCTCTGGCTCTGCCTTACCCCAGACAGGTTTGTACGTTTATCTTCATGGGAAGGCAGCCAAAACTGGAGAGTGATACTTCCAGTGATTTACTCAGGGCTTTTCTCCTTGCCCCTGTTCATCTATAATCACTTCCAATAAATGGAGTAGAATCCCTGCCCTGATCCTCCTGTGCACCACAAACACAAATCACATGTGCATCCACAAACCCAGGGGCAGGCACACAGGCACCAAGCCAAACCCACTCCTAAATGCTCCCTGCATGCCAAAGTGGCAGGAAAAACAGTTCCTGGAAGCCACTGGTGTTCACCAGCCTCACCTGGACAGTGCAGGGGACAAGAACCAGTGGCGGCCACCCAGGATCGCTGCCACACTGAGGATGCAAAGTCAAGCCCTCGGGGCTGAGGATGTGCTGCCTGCTGGGTGTCCTCTGACTTGTTTTGGAGCAGCACAGGGAAGCCAGATATTCGCCAGGACATCAGCCAGGGCATCAGGAGTCTGCCATGGAGCTCCTGAGGGAGCTGTTCATTTTTTAAACCCACAAAGTTGCTGATAGCATGAGGCAGCTGTAATCGCACTGGAGCTGTAGGAACATCCACCCATGTCCCTGCTCCTGACCAAAACACTGCTCTGCACCGAGCTCCTGCCTCAGGCACCCACTGTAGGGATGACGGAATTGACATCGTTTGTCTCAGGAACGCTGGGGCAGCTTTTTGGGGAATCAGCAGCTGGACAGGGTGACCTGCAGGGAATGACCTCCCACCAGGGTCATTCCAACCCCATCTGCTTTGAGGGGATTTTGGACCAGGACAGTGACAGTGGGGTTGGTACAGCATCCTCTCACTCCACTAGCAGCTGCCTCTGTGCTGCCAAACTAAAATTTGGAAGGGACTATAAAGCTCATCTCATATGACCCCTTGCCACGGGCAGGGACAACTTCCACAATCCCAGGGTGTTCCAAGCCCTGTCCAGTCTGGCCTTGGACACTTCCAAGGCATTGCCAGCACTGCACAGATCAGGCTCCTCTCACAGCTCCTCTCACAGCAGGTCCAGAACCTGGCACTGCTCCTGTGCCAGTGGATGCTCCCACTCCCACCTCCCCTTCCCATGGCTGCACAGAGGGCTGAACATTGCACTGCCCACTGCCAGCAGCACATCCAGGTGATTCAAACTGGAAGAGGGGAAATTTAGGTTAGATATATGGAAGAAATTCTTCCATCTGAGGGTGGTGAGGTCCTGGCACAGGGTGCCCAGAGAAGCTGTGGCTTCCTCACCCCTGGAACTGTCCAAGGCCAGGTTGGACAGGGCTTGCAGCAACCTGGGATAGTGGAAGGTGTCCCTGCCCAGGAAGAAGGGTAGAACAATATGAACTTTAGTTCTCTTTTAACCCAAACCATTCTGTGATTCTACAATTCTATGTTTAGAATCAATTCCCACCACCAAGAAAAACAAACTTGGGGAAAAAATACGCAAAGCCAGTCAGCTACTGGGCTCTGCTCTGAGAACATCCCTAGACAACAGGACAAGTGACAAACAGACAGGACTGAGCTGCCATGTGTGACACTAATGCATTTGCTTTGGAGCAAAACAGACTGAGCAAGAGCTGAAACCTCTGCCAGCATTCGAGGCTGCTGTCGTCCCACTGGCAGAGCTGACCTAGAAACCAAGCAGCTCTGCACAACATGGGGCTGGGAGGGCTCTGATGGTGCTGAAGAGTCATGAGCCAGAGCCTGAGCCAGGCAAAGGGGCTCTGGCAGTGACCCTCAGCGTGGAGGGGACGGGGACCAGGGCAATGCAGTTGACCGTGGTGGGAGTCACCCATGCTACCTGAGCAAACAGTGCTGCCAGCTGTGTCCCCTGTGCCCACCCTGGGGATGGCCCCAGTCCCTCCCCTTCACCTCACAGAAAGCACAGGGTAATCCCAGCCTGACAAGACCTAGGGCTGGATCCTGCTCACAGTGGGGTAAATCCACCATTTCAGTGGCCACGCTCCAACCTGTAAATGGGATGAAAGAAAAGGAAGGAATCATCAAGAGCCCATAGGAGCAGCTGTGCTGGGCTGAGCAGAGCTGTGGGGCATGCAGGCAGGTGGGATGCATGCTCCTTCACACAGCATTCCAGCGCAAGCTGCATCAGCACTTACTGTGTCTTGTGTCTCCTTGGGAATTTAAATTGAGGAGAGAAAAACTAAAGCAGAAAACCCCGAGTAAACAGGGTGAGCTGAGTGTGGGATTTGCAGCCGCTGCATGTGTGCTGCTGAATCAGCACATCCTGGATTTGTGTCTTGTTGGCTCTTCTGCAGCATATTCTCTCGGGCTGAGCCAACCAGCATCACCCAAACCTGCCTGGTTTTGGGGAGCAAACCTGCTGCTTGTCCCACCACAGGAGCTAAAAGCACACTCTAGATCTGTCATGCACCCATGGGGAGGTGTCACTCATACCCACACTCCTGTGGGACACCATTACCAGTGCCACACATGTCCAGCAGCTCCAGCATTTAACTACATCTGCAGAGCTCCTGCCTTTCTGGGGCACCTCTCAACTGAAGAAATGAGAGAAACAGAAATGGCTGCAAGCAAAACTTGCTCCGTCACCTGCTGATGGAGCAACCTAGGGTCCCATTCACCTCCTCCCAATGCCTCACTCTTTGGCCTCTGTTACCCAGAAATATGAGCAAATGTTCCTGCTCCTACAGGCAACATGAGAGGCGGGGAGTACTGCTAGTTCTCCTGAAAATCAAAGCTGTCCTGGGGAAAAGTCACACAAATGAGTTTAATGTTGTTGTTTCTCCAAAGTCACTGATTAGGTGCAGACTTGGTCTGAGCACTGTTTTGGCAATGTTTGTGTCTGGCTGCCTAGTGCAGCTCCAGAGTGCACATTCCCTGTTCCTCATTTACCCCTGTCCCTGTGCTACTTATCAGCAGCAGGGGGCTTTGCTTCCAAAAATATTCCTTCAGGCAAAATACTGTAGGAGCCCAAACACCTGGAAGTCCTTGGCACAGCCTTCCTCACTGCAGAGAGAAGAGGAATGGCTGGTGGTGGTAGAGAACCTCTGCTGCTGGAGCTTGGCCCCACACACGTCTCCCATGGAACAAGCTGTTCCTTGGCAAGGCACACCAGGCCGTTGTGGGAATCAACACACATAGGTAACCAGGGTGACACTGAACCACAGCGGAAATGCCAGCACTAGATGCCTTTCATTACCTCGCTAACAATGCTGGGCGGCACAGACACACGGGGACATTGCTCCTTTAGGCTCAGCTCATCCCACCAGCCACAGACACACGGGGACACTGCTCTGACATTGCTCCACCAGGCTCAGCTCATCCCACCAGCCACAGACACAGGCCGACATTGCTCCTTTAGGCTCAGCTCATCCCACCAGCCACAGACACAGGAGGACATTGCTCCTTTAGGCTCAGCTCATCCCACCAGCCACAGACACACGGGGACATTGCTCCTTTAGGCTCAGCTCATCCCACCAGCCACAGACACACGGGGACACTGCTCCGACATTGCTCCGCCAGGCTCAGCTCATCCCAGCAGGCAGGGCTGCCTGCCCCAGTATATCAAAGAGCTTTGTGCGCACACAGTTTATCACAACGCTGTGTTTTTAAGATCACTCTGGCTCTCAGCAGGAGGCTCCAGCATGTCTGTCAGAATGTGCTACCCCTACACAGGAATTCTACCTCTCAAACCAGGCAGAGGATGAACAAAACTCGGCATAATAAATTGAGTTTTCCCACACTGATGGTCTGCTCAGCTCATCCCAGCAGGCAGGGCTGCCTGCCCCAGTATATCAAAGAGCTTTGTGCGCACACAGTTTATCACAACGCTGTGTTTTTAAGATCACTCTGGCTCTCAGCAGGAGGCTCCAGCATGTCTGTCAGAATGTGCTACCCCTACACAGGAATTCTACCTCTCAAACCAGGCAGAGGATGAACAAAACTCGGCATAATAAATTGAGTTTTCCCACACTGATGGTCTGCATTCCCAGCTGCAAGGTCACTTTGAGCAAAAGTATTCCTCCTCACCAAATCTCCCGGTTATAACCCTTTCCTCCCAACAGCCATTTTCCTGGCTAAGATAAGAAAAAGGATGGGAATAAGGCAGCTGACACCTTCCCCATTACTGGGTGACCAGACCTTCTCCTACATCCTAAATGTGCAGCTCCACCAGAAAGTCAGCACAAGGCAGAAGCCCAGCAAAGCACAGCACAATCCTGCAGTTCCTGGAACTGGAAGGGAAAACCAGGTGCTGCCCAAAGACAAGTTCAGCTTCTACACTTCCACCAAATACACTTCCAGCAGAGGCTGGTTCCCTTCATTTCTGTGACAGACAGCACAGCAGCTTTTGGGTGTTCCTTCGTCTGCATCCTTCCTTATCAACCAAGACATCTGGGGACAGATCTCGACACCTACTTCCAGTCCATGAAGAGGCAGGACAGCCTCTGGGCCCAGCCCCCCGAGCAGTTAGAAGGCACATGTGAGGCACATGGCTGCTGGAACACAAGGCATCCCCCCTCAGCTTGGGGAACTCCTGTGAGCAAGCCAGGTGGCAGCAGCTCTCACAGGACACCCAACAGCCTGAAGAGGACATTCTAATGCCATCCTGCACTGCCTGCTACCTCGATGGCTATGATGTGGCTACCAGCACCCAAGGCAGCTGTTTGAATCTGGGCAGGTCCCCCAGTTCCCCAAGCACTCACCACAATCAGTGAATCCCAAAATGGTTTTGTTTGGGAGGGACCTTAAAGATGATCCAGTTTCACCTCCTGCCATGGGCAGGGACATCTTCCACTAGACCAGGTTGCTCCAAGCCCCTAGCCTTCTCCACTTCCAGGGATGAGGCAGTCTCTGGGCATCACAGAGGCTCATCCTGGCAGAAATGCTTATGGCTGATTTAGGTCCTTCAGTCTTTACATCCTTTAATCTCTCCGAAGCCATTCTTCTCTGCTTGGATATTATCCTGGTTTTCCGCATCATTACAGAAGTATCAAAAACTGTTTAAATATTTTATTAAATTCATCCTGACTTGATAAGCCAGCTTTCATTCCTGAAGTAATCTAAACACGATCTGTTTGTCAGAGCTGTCCTAGTTAAACACTGAGATTTTACTCCCCAGTTCAGGCCGTGTGTTTTTCAGCTTAAAAGAATGTGATTGTCAGACATCTTTTAAAATGTGCTACATTTACTATAAAAAATTCCCGAACTACAGCAAGCCCAGAGTGTATTTGTGCATTTTCCACTTTTTAAATTTATTCCTTTAAAAGGATAGAGTGGAAGGAAAAGATTTCTAGTGCTCCAAGCAATGCCTTTTTCCAGGAATTTTTCTCCAGTGAGTAATTCCTGGTTCCTTCCAAACCAGGAGTTATAGAGGGGTCATTTTCTGATGCTCTGCTGTAGGAACCACTACAGCTGCAGAGCTCGAGGGGTGGAAGAGCTGGGGAACAGCCTCTCACTTCCCTCCTCTGAGCTCACTGCAGGACGGGTGATGGTGAGCAAAAAACCTCAGTGCTGGCAGCAACCCCAGAGCTCACCAACAGCTGTGGTCCCCCCACACCAGCCCCAGGAAACCCCAGGGATCAATTTGGGCGGAACCCAAGAAGCAGCTCTGTTGTCCCCAGTGGGGCCAAGTGCTGCTGGAATTCCTGCTTCCCTGAAAAATCCCTTCTGTCAGAAAAGAAAGCCATTAACAATGACCCTATTTTATTCTGCCTCTGTGATGAAACCACAGAATGTCTGCAAAGAGAGAAAAAACCCAAAAGAAGACGCTGCGTATGTCCACCTGCTCCTTCAGTCTCAACCTTCCATCCTTCCATCCTCTCAGGTTTCTGTCTCACATGTGCAGCAAAAAGGACTCATTTGTCCCTCTTTTGGGTCCTTGTGGCCTTGGGAATGATGCCCAAAGCCCTCCCTGCACAGGAGGATTGCTCTGTGGAGGCTGCTAGGGAGTAAGTTCCTTCTTCCTCTTGGGGATCCTGCTGCTGGAGCTGGAGGATCCAAATGCTGGCAGCAGTGCAGATCCCTCCCAAGATCCTCAATGTCCTAAGGATATCCAGGTGAACAAATCCCTATTGCACATCCTGCCAGATCTGGGGTCTGCAAGACCCCTAGGGGTGGATGGGGGGTTCTCAGGGTCCCATGCCCAGAGAGCTCCACCAGCATCACTTCAGGGGAGAGAAGCCCAGCAAGCTCTAGGGCAAGGTCAAGTAGGAGTCACTCACAACCCTGGGAAGGCAGAGATTCCAATGGACAGGCACAACCCATAGCCTGAAACACTGAGCAAATCTCAGGTATGGGGAAGGATTAGAAACCAGAACACACCATGTGCCTAGAGGAGCTGTCAGAAGGCAAAGGGATAATCAGAGGACAAACCAACAACAACACAGCTTGAGGATAGATCAGACCATGTGACATCTTGAGAGCCCCACATTTGAGGACTGACTGTCAGGCATAAGCCAGCACCCTGGCACTGCTGGCCCTGAATCCAAAGTGAACAAAACCCTTTCAAAGTATAAAAGATAGATAATGCTTTATTCCATAAATATGTATATCCTTTTGGAAGAGCTGACTGGTGGAAAGAAGATGCATCTTCTGAAGGAGTTCTAGGAATACATGGTAGGCAAATAACACCATCAAAGTTTTCCTCAAAAGACAAGAGAGGAGTGGAAGGGAGAGGAGGGGAGGGGTGAGAAGAGGAGGGCAGTAAAAGGAACTTATTCACTAACTAAGTGAACAGCAGTCTCCAGGGGTGCTCTAAGGACACTGCAATCATGTTAACTGCTCTTGCTGCAGGTAACTGTCTGGCTTTGGAATACTCACAGAATGTGTGAGAATTCAGAGACAGAATTTCCAGGGAAAAAGCCTGACACATACTGATATGAGGTAAACAGGTGCGTCTGAATAGCAGGAGTTTCAGCATCACCAACAATTACTAAAGGCAGAAGAGGACAAACCACCTGAAAGAGCATTAACAAACCCTTTTTCCTTTAAGGTTTCCTCCTTACCCTCCGAGGATCTCTATGTGATTCACAACCAGGAGAGTTTCATTAGGCCAAACCCTGTGACATGTCCTCAGGAGCTTGGGACCATCCCATGAGCACCTGTGACACCTGGCTCAGGGCATGGCTGGGGTTCCACAGGCTCCGACAGCCTTTCCAAGCAGTGATATCATCTCAGTGGCACGAACACCCATCTGAGGCTGCTAAAGAAAATCTGAGATTTGGCAAGTCATTGATGCAAATTCCTATCCACACTTAATAAGCAACCAAGTTTCTGTGGCAGAAATGAAGAGATGCAATTCAAAGGGAGTGCACTGAGTAGGGAGTTTAGTGCTAGAGAGAAACTCATGGAAGATTCATACATTCCCAAGGAACATCTGGTTCCATTCAACATCAAAAAAGCTACTTTGTGATTTTCACCAGATAATGGATTTATCAAAGATTTACTAATCACTTCATTCAATTCCTATTTCAACTCCCAAACCAAATTAGCAAAATTCAAGCAAAAAGTAAGGAAGAATCCTGAAGAAGGTACCTGTTCCCCACCTCCTCACTATCTGGGCTGCACGTCAAGATTGAGATTTGGCCACTCCCAAACTGCATGGGAAACACATAAAGTGGCTGCAAAGCAGAATTCATGCCTAAACACTGGGAAGAAATGGTTTGAATTACAAATACAAAATTAGCTGGAGAGTGAAGCTAAAGCTCCTGCATTTTAAACTATGGCAGGAGACACAGGGAATTCTGCAGAGATCAGCCAGACCTGGCAGCAGAGATTGGTGACAAGTGACAAGGGTAACACCAAGCCTGACTTGTGCTGTGAGCACGACTTTGCATTCAGCTTTACTGAGCCAAAACACTGCAGAACACAGTTTTAATCTAAAAGGTTACACTAAAGAACACGGCTTTAATCTAATTAACTGGTAATAATTGCATAAATTATGTCTGCAAATGGCTCAGGCTCTAGCTCACCTGTTTGTCCCAGTCTGAGGTTTGTTTGGTGTCTCATCCTCCTCATGCTACTGGCTCTATCAGCACCTCACTGTTACCTGCCATGGCACTGGCACCCAACTCCTGTCCCTATGGATTATTCCTCAGTTCCTCCATCTGGGAGCTGGGTACAGGCAGAGCCTGAAATCAGACAATCCATGGTGGAAGGGATGAGAGCAATAAGTGGACAGGGAAAGAGGGCTGAGGAGGAGGAGGAAGAGGTTGTGCTGGGTGACAGTGTCCAAGGATGGGGAAGCACATTTTCACCTGATAGGAAAAGCTCAGTAAGAAACCCAAACGGAAGGAAACCACTCTGCCTACCTTCATCTCTGGGGCTATGAAACCCATCTCAGGGCTGAAATACCTGTCTGGAAGATGTGACACCCATCTCTGGGCTGAAACACCCATCTCCAGCACTGTGATACCCATCCCATCTCTGGGGTGCATCCCACCAGCAGGAACTGAGCTGGGGAGTCAGAAGCACCAGAACCACCTGCCTCAGGGAGTCCCTCCAAGCCCCCTCCTAGCATGACACAGGGCAAGTGAGTCATTGCCAAGACTCCTGAATATTAATTCCTCAGCCCTCCTTTTTCACAGCCTTCCCCACCACACTCCCCATCAGGGGCTTATGCTGGAGAGGGGCACTGAGCTGGCTGCCAATGCCTAATAACAGAACATAGAGCTCACACTTGGGAGCTTTCACTCTCCCAGCATGCCCTGAAAATTCATCTTCCAGCTCCAACAAGCATTTGATCAAACAAGCTGATCAAATGCTCCAGCAGCTGGGTTTTAATTCCCTGTTGATCCAGCTATTGCGCACACTCAGGAGCCTTTTTCATTCCTTCCCCCATCTCTGCAGCAGCAGCCAGAGGAGCTGGAGCCATGGGACAGTTGGCTGAGGCAGAACAGCAGGCGGGAGAATGTCAGGAATCGCATCTCTTCACCAGTCCCATACTGAAGTATAAACTCCTCTCAGTTTAAAACCTTTTCCAGGCAAAATACAAGAGAAGCTCCTGCAGATGCCAGAGCAAAGATCTACTTGCTTTATTTTGGGGAGCAGGATCTTCCAAGGATTCCCTCCCTTCTGAGGGAGAGTCTGCTGGACAGGAAACCCCCACAATGCAGAAGATTTTCCAGAGAAACATCCCTGGGAAAGCCGCGCCACTTGGTGGCATCACTCTCAAAAGCTTGGGCACGTGGGGACAGTTTGCTAATGAGGACTGCAGCGATTAGGAGCATCAAATTATCTTCTGCAGCACACAACAAACAATGCTAATGGTGGGATAATGTCAGGCAGAATCACACTGGATTGGAACAGCACTGATAGCACATGTTAAGCAGACATATAATTACCACTGTGGCGCCTTGATAATATTAATAATGCTGCTAATTAGACTGATATAAATAGCAAGATTAATTGTCACAAAACATCAGTGTCAGGGTTAAAAGGCAGCTGCAAACCTTTTGTCAGCACTTGGGCACTGGGGCCGTAAGAGACAGCACCTGGCACTGACGGTACCCAGAGATTCCTGGTTGCACCTGGTAACACCTGGCAGCACCCAGAGGCTCCTGGTTATACCTGGTGGCACCTGGCAGCACCTAACCCCGATGGAGGGAGCTGGCATGAGACAGGCAGCAGCAGCAGGAAGGCACAGCCCAGAACTGAGCAATACAAAGTCCTCCCTATCCTCAAGATGCCTGAACAGCCCAAGGACAGCCAGGATGATCCCGTCCCCATGCAGCCCTGGCAACCTTATTTGTTCAGGATTGACAAGGGAAGAGCCTGTCTGAAGGAAACAACCTGCTACTTTTCCTTAATACCTTGAAGACAGAAGAGAGCAGCACTGGAAGCCAGTGATGAAAATGTTCTTCCATTGGGGCCTTGCCATGTTCCTGCCCAAGTGAGCAAGAAGAGCCCCCAAGGATGGTTTAGAAACCCACATCCCACTGCTGGGAAAGGCAGGATAGGAGTAAATGGGAACAATGAAGCCCAATGTGCCCCTTGGGAGACCTCCCCTCTTATTCACAGCTGTCTCCTGCTGTGAGAGGCTGTCATGGAGCAGCATTAGGCTTGGGCTGGAGGGTGACACCACAACCAGCATCTCCCTTCCTCGCCTCCCCAGGCAGAGGAACAAATTTGGATGGAAAAAGGGGAGGAGGTGGCCAGAAGGGGTGTGTCCCTTCCAATTCAGGATATTCTGTGATCCTATGAAGTGTAAAGCCCGTGGAGATTGCTGCTGCATAAATAACCTCCTCCCAGACTCCTGCCTCCTGCGGGACGTGCCTGCACTGAACCAACTTTTCCACCTTCCCAGCAGCAGCATGAGAGCCGCCGGGGGCACGTTCATCCCCACGTTCAGCCGGGCCATCCCACATTTCCCAGGGAACTTGCCCTGAGTTTCTCCCTGGCTGGCTGTGAGCCACGCCGAGGGGAGTGGGAGCTGCTTGGCTGGGTGAGCTGTGCGGGTGCTCCGGGCTCCCTGCCCCAGCACCTGGCTGCGGGGGCAGCAGGCAGGATCCTGGGAACGCTGGGAGCCGGCACGGGGAGCACTCCCCGCTCCCACCCGGCCGGCCCAGCCATGCCCGGGCTGGCAGGTCACCGTGTGGGCACTGCCAAAGCGCACGGGAGCACGCAGACCCCTGGGTTTCAGTAGGAAGTACAACCAATGTGCCAACAAGTGCCTGGGATGGGGCTTATTTAGGCTGATTTGTTGCTTATGTAAAGCAAAGGTGAGACTGTTCAAACCAGCGTTGGAGATGCTGAGATAGGTGCACTCGGTACAAACTGAGCCTCAGGGTGAACGTGCCAACGCTGGAGAAGGCTTTAACCCCTTGTGCACATGCAAGAAGAGAGTCACAGTCCTTCTGCCTTTATCCCTTTGCTGTTTTGCTTCTAGAAAAGTAAACAAAATGCCTAAACCTACCAAAAAGTCACCCAAACCATCACCAACCAATGGCACAAACAGCTTTTTCAGGGTTTCTGCTGTGCCCAGAGCCTTGGCGTTGCTTGGGGATTCCTTTTGGCCCTGCAATGCATGGGATGGCAGAGGGGACTTTGCAGACATGTGGAGGGGACACCACACTTCCAAAGCCTTTGTATCCCAGAGTCCTACCAGACCAAGTGGTGCCATGGCTGTCACAGAAATCTGGGGCAAGCAAAGCTTGTGCACTTCCCCCTGCACAGCCAGGGCACCACTGGTGACTGTGATGGGTTGAGCCCCACAGCAGCCCAGAGGTCCAAACCCACGGCCTCCTCCAGCACATCCTAACATGCTACTGGGCTGCCCTGGCACAATGCCAGTGCCAGCTCATCCAGCAGATCTTGGGCACCAGCCCCACGGATTACTCAAGCTCCAATGTCTTACGGCAATGGGCACGAGAGAAAATGCCTGAACAGGTTTTCCCTCCTGGAGCAAACAGCCCTGCCCGCTGCTGCTGCCCTGGGGCTGGGGACACAGCATGCTGCTGGCAGGTGCCCCAAGGTGCCCGAAGGCAGCGGGTCTGTGCAGTGCAGATGGAGCCCATGTGCCCAGCCCTGCCTTCAGCCAGCCCTGTTGCTTTCCTCATTCCCCCAAAACCATGACCATATGCCAGCCAGTGGCGCTGAGCACCCCAGGAGCTCCCTACCCCATGCCATGCTGCTGGATGGGGGCAGGAGCACCCAAGCCTCTCTGCAGACTACCTTCAGGAATGAGAACGGGAACCAACCCAAGGCTGACTTTTCCAAAAGTTAGAACATCTGGGAAATGCCATGGAAAGGGACCACTGGAGCCTTTGTGCTGAGCACAGGGTAAGTGCTCATGCCAAAACCTGCTCCAGCTGCTTCAATCTTGGCTAAAGCTGCACCCAACGAAGTACAAATCTCCCACCAGCCCTTGCTCACTTCTCCAGAAAAAAAACCCATCCATTTCTGATATAAAGAAAAATTTCCTTCTCTCCTCTGCACTAGGAAGGGAACAGATCTGCTGTATGATACAGCCAGTAAAGGGGAGCCTCAAACATTGTGGGCAGGACCCCAGGACCACCCACGGACCCTCGGGGGGGCGGCCAAGGGGGCAGCATCGCTGTCACCCCCTCCTCACACATGTAGACCACCTCCACACGCACAAGGCTTCCCAGCACGGACCAAGAGCATCCACCTGTTTCACTGGGAGAGCCCTGGGTCAGGCTGGAGCCACCACTACTGCTGTGCAGCAGCAAGACAAGGGCTCTTGAGGGGCAAGCAGCAGCCCCCAGGCAGCCCCTGCCCTTCAGTCCCCTCAGCTGCCCAGTGCAGGCCTTCCATTCCATCCCAGTGAGTCAGAGCCTGAGGGAGTCACAACGCTGGCTGGAAAATCCCAAGAGTTCCAGAAAATAAACAAACACCTTGTGGGCTCACTTTGGGTTTTTTTTCCAAGCCTTTGGAGTGGATTTGAGTCAACGTTTGAGCTTCTCTCCAAAGTCTTAGCATAACACACATACCAGCCCTGGGATGCTTGATTTGACATGAAAGCTGAGGCTCATGTTCCCTCTCCTCCCAAAGGAGGGGCTTTCCAAATCCCCTGGGATAGCTGGGATCGTGCTTGAACCAGAGGCACCCTTCAGCGCAGTAAGTCCCACTGGGGCCTGGCTTGATGGGCAGTGGATTGGCATCACCAGTGCAGGGAGCTGCCACAGAGCATCCCAGCTCCTTGGCATCCTGGACTGACTCTCAACCCAATGGGCAGGCAGAGAAAGTCTGGGAACCCCAAAGGTCCCTGCAGCAGCTCCCAAAGAAGCTTAGCAATGGAGCAACACCTCAGGAAGACTATGCACATGGAAGGAACAACAGGAATTCCCACACCCACAACAATCACGGTCTCACCTCCTTGTACCTTTTGCCACCACACCACGAGCTCAGCTGCATCAGCCAAGACACCTGGGCCATTCTCTGCAGCAGATCCTGAGTTATTATAATGAAAGGCTGACACAGGAATCCTGCTCCCTGCCTGCTCCAGCAGCCTCTTTCCTGCTCATCCACAGATGGGTCAAAAGATTCTTTCAACATTGAACAGTGTCAAGGCACAAGAATAATCCTCTCACACTGATCCTCCTGGCAGACCCCAACCCAGAGAGTCACTCACTGAACCTTGATCTAATTTGCTTTTCTTCCCTTTCTTCCCCTCATTAGTTCCCTCATCTTTCTTTAGAGACTATCTTTGCCAATGGGAACTTTTTGTTCCCTCTGACGCTAGAGATTTATGTGCTGGCAGGGCTGCTGTGAGCAACAGCTTCCATGAGAGGCCTCAGCCTGGGCTCTGGAACAGCCCCATTAGACTTTAATTTCTATTTTTTGATCGCGGTGTTTTACAACAGTTAAAAAGTAGCTTTTGAGCACTAAATAACTCACCACAGATCATACTAGAGGTGTGTGGGATCCCTTCACTTACTGAAGGTTACACAAAGCTCAGCTGTGGGCAACTTGAATGATAAACTCCCTGGCTGGGCATGACTTGGATTTAAATTATTCCAAAACTGTCACGTTTATTACTCTCTATTCTCCTTAATTTTCCCCGCTCTCCCTGTGCCTCAGCCCAGCAGTGAATGGAGCTCAGTGCCAGGGCTGCCTCTCAGGCGGGGCCCCCCAGGCATCCCAGTTCTGCTCTGCCCACAGCCAGTTCGGATGAAAGGATGGGAAACCCCCCAGCCTGGCCTCTGCAGCCCAACCTTAGGGGAGGTGGGGCTGGAGAACAGCCCCTCCTACCTTCCTGCTGCCCCAGAATGGGAAGGGTGTGGTTCCCCCATCAGCTTCCCACGCCTCTTTCTCAAGGCTCTGGTCCCATACAGAAGCAGCTTTGTCTTTGCTGCTGTATTAGAACCATGGAACAGTTTGGGAGGACATGGGTTAGTGATGAACAAGGTGATGGTTGGTGCTGGTTGATGGTTGGACTCGATAATCTTAACGGTCTTTTCCAACCTTAACGAATCCACGATTCAGCATCTCAAACCCCACACTCTGTTTTGACCCAAATGCACTGCTCACCCCATGCCCCTCAGAGCAGAGCCATCACCCAGGAGTTGCCCATGCACTGCATTAATTAATCCTGAGGAGAATATAAAATAACTCAGCATCAGTCTGAGTCACAACCCCCATCTGGCATGGCCTCTGACCAGAATCCAGAAACAAGGCAAAAAAAAAAAAAAAAAATAAAAAAAAAAAAAAAAGGAAGAGAAAAAGCAGGAATAAAATGGATTAAACTCCAGAGTTCAGGGAGTAACATGTTTAATTGCTAATGTGGCTTTGGCATTATTCTTTTTTAGAGACTTTTTTTACCAGCCCAGCTGGTGTCATTTTCTAACACCCAGCAAGCAGCAAACAGATTGTGGGAGACGAGTTGTGCTCTCACTGTGCTTTCTGCTAATAAATAAATAAATAAATACAGATCAAAGGTGTGAAAAAAACTTCTGGTAATTTTTTTTTCCCTTCTGTTTCCCAACTGGTCCCAAACATATTTCCTGCTGGGACTGACAAGGAACACTGTGAAATTCAGAATCACAGATTTAAGAACTGAGCTGTATCAGATGAAACAGAAATGCTGGGTTTGAAAAAGGGATGATGCAGAAAAGGTTGAGCAAATATGGTCCTGGGCAGACACCTGGGCTTCCCAAAGCAGGGGCATTGCTAGGGGTGAAGGGGGTCCCTGCTGAGGATGGAGCCCTTGTCCTCCCTGGGACCTGCCCCAGGCTGTGCCACCCTCCTTCACCCTCTTCCCAGTTCTAAACTTTAATACAGATTTTTTTCCAGTGGCCACACTATCACTTTGTGGGAAGGGAAACAAGAAATTTCCCTCTCATTTCATCAGGAAAAACAGATAAAAATGAGCTCAAGACAATAATTTCTCTTCTTCCAGGGCATAACAACCACGCTACACCTGAGGTAGGCTGCCGGGCTCAGGGATGGTGATGAGGAGAAGGAGGAACACAGATGCCCAAAGTGTGGGTCCTGACAGCACTTGCCACCCCCAAAACCACCAGCAGAGCTGTGGAGATGTGCTGCTGGGAACAGTTCCTGCAGGGTGGGCTTCCCTCAAGGGGTGCATGGGAGATGTGTCCAAGGAAAGCTCAAACACAGAGACAACCATGCAATAAATAACCAGCACTTTCTCTCCAGCAGAAGCATCAGCCAAAGGACCAACACCAGATTCCTCTCTGAGCACTGCTCTGATCCTCAGCAACTGGCACTCGCCAGCATTTGCAAGGCCAGCACTGCCCATGGGCATGCTCTTCGAGGAAGGGAGAGGGTATTCCCAAGGGAAATGCTCTGACCCCTTGCATGAGAGCATATTCCTAAGGGAAATGCTTTGACCCCTCGGGTGGAGAAGCTGGCACATTGCAGCTCACACCTGGGACTGGGCAAACTGCTGCACAGTGGGAGGGAGACTTCAGCCTCACACACATCAACTGTTGCCCAGCTCTATTAAAAATTCACCCTTCCTTCTCGTGACTTGTAAGATTAAAGCAAAACCCCAGGACCCTTCCAGCACTCATGGAATAGCACCTGCCCCCTCAGAACCCATGGCACTGCAAAGGGACCCACAGCAGCTGTGAATCTCCCCTGCCTCTGATGCACTGCTCAGAGCTGGCATTCCAAAGGAAGCCCAGGAGCAATCTGCCATGGGGATGGCATCAAAGCAGGGGCTTGCCAAGGCCCACAGCAGTGTGATGCCATGTGGGAGCCACACTGTGGATACACACAGGCTGTGGGAGTGGGCAGAGCTTGACCTTGCCTGGTGAGTGGGAACTGCATTCCATGCCCTGTTCCATGACCATTGGAGATGGGCTGAGTCCTTGGTTTATTCAGTTTACCTATGTCCCACCACTTCCAGAGCCTCATGAGCTGGAAGGGGTGGCTGAGGACAGCAGGATTGCAACCCCTTGGCTTTTGCCAGCAGATATTGATGCTTTCTGGGGGGCTGGGGAAGAGATGCCACTGCATCCTCTTCTCCAGCCCTGCCACTGGAGGACAATACCTCATGGATCCTTTACTGGTGCCTGAGAGGGTCTGGGAGGAGAATGCAATGAAAGCCACCATGTGTGTCCCACCTCCACCCTGCAATGTATAAATAACCTGCTCTGTCCTTGCCTGGCACATTCCAAACAAAACTACTAAGTTCATGTTGCAAACAGCACTCCTCAAACACATTCCTAAACCCCCCCTGCTCCAGCTGCTTTCTCCTCAACACCTTCTCTACGCATCCTTCCATTTTCCAGCCTCCGTGGTTTCCTGCTGGATCTGACTGTCAGGAGTCAGTGCTAACAAAGCCACTGCTGTTGGAAGCAGATGTGACTGAAGAGAAATTCAGATTCTCCTGCCTTTAACCTAGTCATTAGTCTCCTAAAACGTCAACATCCTTGACTCCACCATAGGCTCACAGCTTCCCAAGACCCTGGCCCAGCTTTATGCCTACAGATGCCATTAGGGAATAGCCAGCTTTCAAATTCTGCACCCAATAAACCCACAATCCTCCCTCCAGTGTTAACAAAAAACAGTTCCAGCCACCACTTATGCAGGAAAAACACTACTGTGAGCAGTATGGAAATACTCAGGGTGAGTTATTTTGAGATGAAACCTTACAAACACACTTCAGAAAGAGGTTTGGGTTTTATCAGGTGTCATGCTGCAGCTCAATTACCCCTGAACCACTTGGAAACCTCTCCTTCTCCATAGTACTGGGAGAGCTTCAGGCAGAACACGGTTCCTTCCTTGGGAGGCCAAAGAAGGGGCTTGCTTTTTTCATGTTTTCCATTATAGGCTGGATTTTTATGGATCATTCTACCACAAGCATCAGCCAGGACACAAAGCTGCAGAGAGCACATCCATCAGGCTCTCGTCTCTCGACCTTTAGCTTCCAATCACCATCATCATAAAAATAAACAAACAAAGCCAAAGAACTCATGCTGAAAGATAACCCATGCGTGTTTTCTTTTGGATACTGGATGTCTGGTTCCCAAGAGCCCTTCGGAGAAACAAGGGAGGAATCTGGATTTATCGTTTTGACATATCCTGCAGACACACACCTTTTTGCATATTACTTGCTCAGCTTATCCCATAAACCAGATGCCCACAAGAGCACAAAGGGGTTCAGCTGGCTCACAAGTATTTGGCTGCATATCATGATAATTTTGAACACTAAAATGCCCAAATCCCAGCCTTTCACAAACCCTTCCCAAGATGTGAATGCCTGGAAAAGCTGAAGTGCTCAAAATAGGCTCCAAAAGGGCCATGCTCAGAGGAGATGGCAGGGTGCAGGAGACAGCAGGATGCAGATTTATCCAACAGCTTTCTCAGGAGGAAAAGGTGTTTCCTGCTGGAACATCCCACCCCATTCCCTGGCCACCATGGCTGCTTGCACCTCTGGCCATGGGGCGGAAGCCTGTCCTGCTCTTGGCTGCCCAGCTCTCTCCATCCTGGAGCACATTTGGTGAAGCCTCACATGCACAGAGCTGACAGGGTCAGAGGCAAGGGGAGCTCATGCCAGCGGTGGTGCTCAATATCCCTCCAAAGAACACTGCTGGGCATGTTCCCATCAAAGCAAAATACTCTCCCAAACCAACCAAAGGAAGGGAAGGCAACAGGCAGGACCAGGTAATGCCTAATCCATGCCATAGAACTAAGATGATTGGAAATATCCCTGCTCCTCGTATCTTAGACTCCATGCAGCAGAGCCAAGGATATTTATCTATGCCCCAAAGGGCCTGGCTTCCACAGACACTGTGAACACCCAAAGACAGGCCTAATCCTGCTGTGCATGGCCAGAGCCCAGCACAGAGGACAGGCAGGTGAGGGAGACTGAGTGCCTTTTAAGTGTAACAAGTTAGCAGGAACTCATACTAAGTGCCATTCCAGTGCTGCCACCCAGCCTAGCTGCACAGCCTCCCCTTCCACCTCCTGACACAGTGCTCTACCTCACATGTACAGACTTTATATGCTCCCACTGCACATCATACAGCACCATAGGGGCATGACACCCTGTGAGGACAGAACTCTCCAGCTGCTCCAGACCTGCCCTCCTATGGACCACCCAGCCAAGAGCTCGGAAACAATATCAGAAGTGCAAGAACTTGTTCATCTGGAAGCCAGCTCAGGAAATTTTAGGGACACATCTCTGCTTTCCTCATCACAGACCTACCTGTTTGTTGATAAAGATCAAATCCAGGTAGGTTGATCTGATGTTGCTCACAGAATCCTTTGGGGTGGAAAAGACCTTTGAGGTCAAGTGAAACGTCACAGCTACCATAGGGAGCACAGTCTGTCAGCTCTGGAGGACTACTGTCAGCTCTCTACTGTCCCCAGCTCCACAGTGCTCAACAAGCACCTTTCAGCAAGGGGATGGTTTCCCTGGAGATCCTGAAAGCACAAAGCAGGAGCTGGGACATTCTGTAGGACCAGCCTGCAGCTGGTAAGGTAAGCCCCCATTCCTCCTTCTCAAGGTCTCTGAGATCCATCTCCACTCCTGACACAGGAGGATTTATCAGCAAATATGTTGCTACTGCATATTGATTTCTACAAAAAGGCACATCAAACTATTCAGTTGGATATTCAAAGTTGTTTTTTTTAAAAAAACACATCAGCTGTCAAGGTAAAATCACTTAATTACACCTGTCAGGTGTTTCACATGCTAATGTGATAATAATAGCAATATTCAGTATCACAGAGCAAGGTTTCAAGCCCACTGAGAAATTCATGTGACACTCAACTGCACATAGTCTACTTTCCAAATTACTCAAAGCCACTGAACGTTGCTGGGACCCATTTTTCAGGGATGCATATGCCAGGAATCACTGAGCAGAGCCTGAGGAGAGCCAGTGTTACCCCCAGCAGTCAGCCAGCAGCATCAGCTGAGTTCTGCTCTTGAATATTCATTGTGCCCAAATGCAATATATCCTGAATATTAAACAACAGCTACTCAGGGCAGGAATATCAATCCCTCAGCAAAGCTGCTGGTTGTTTCAGGAACGGAGGGCTGCCAGCTGTGGGGAGAGGGACAGCACTGCTGCTCCTCCATCTCGCAGGGAGGTGGTGCTGGGGGAGGAGGGCTGGTGGCCTCGCAGCAGCCACCCTGCAGCCTCGGAGCTGCAAGGACACGCAGCCCCGTGCCGTGCAGGCACAGCCCACTCCACCCAACCCTGCACCCCAGTGCTGCTCCCAGCCAGTGCTGCTGCCCAGCCTCCAAGTAGGCCTATGCTCTCCAAAGCTGCTGGCTATGTGTTTTCTAAAAGCAAAAATAGACTTTGATTCCCCCAAGTAAGGTGTTCACAGGGTACCTTCCAACATAAGCAGCTCAAGAACCCTCAGCCCAGCCCACTGAGCTCTGCCCACCACAGCCTGCCTTCAGGCAAGGCCTGTCACTGACATGGCTGAAGTGCCAGGAGCAGAAAGAGGGAAAAAACCCAAATAAAACAGAAAATGCAGCAGCTGAGAGCTCTCTAGAAATGCAGCCACTGGATGGGGAAGGATGGAGACTCACAGCCTCCACAGCCCCTTAGTGGAAGAGGGTTGGTCACCTGCAAGGGAGGCCCTTCTGAACAGCTCAACCTGCAGCTACAGAAGGAAGAAGCAGACAGGTAAGCACACCCTGCCTCAGAAACACAAGGACTTTGATCAAAGAAGGTGACACCTGTTATTTAAAAAGCATTTCATCTGCAAACCATCTTTCTCCCTCCAGAGAGCTTGGACTCCAGTTCTGGGTTGCCATCTTCCAGGATACAATGGTTGGAGGATGAATCCTCCAGCCTCATCCCAAACATAATGTCACCAAGCGATTTTCACACAGTTTTATGCTTTCATTTTCCAGCTCAAGCTGCTCTTGATTTAGCAACATTGAAATAATCCTGGATGTGTATATAGGTTTGGAAGAAGTGAGAGATTATTCTAATCAAAGCAGTTTTGCAGCTCTGCTATCTCAATATCCATAATAGCTTAGTTATTAACAAGGCAAAAAAGGAAAACCCTCCCTAAAAAGATTTCTGTGAAGCAAAGCAAATTATCAAAGATCTCAGCTCTCAGTGCTGGTTCCTGGCCCTTGTGATCTCCAAACAATCAATACTAAAGCAGGGATGAGGATGATTTTCTGGGTGTTCAGTGTCAGCTGAGCACTTGCTGCTCTGCCACTGAGGGCAAGGATGGGGATGAGAACCTTGAGGTGGGGAGCCTGGGGTGTGGCACAGGTCCCCCTGCTCAGGGAGGTCACTAGATAACAAATTAGCCCTGAGATAACACTAAAAACACACAGAATTGTGAAGAAGCTCATGGCTGAGCTCGGGGGGCCCAAAGTCCCCTTGCCCCACAGCTGAGGCTGTGGCACTTGAGGGGACACTTGTTCCCTCCTGGGGTGCCCACAGCAGTGGGGGGTTCCAGCCTCTGCCACCACTGACCTGGAGTGAGCCTTGGCTTGGGGCTGCAGCCCCTTCTCTCCCCTTCTGGAAATAAAGCAGCCAAAGCATCCCTGCTTCAGGGCTCAGGGGCCAACAGCTCCGACAGCACCAGAACTCTGTTCCAGCTGGGAACAGCCCCCATCTGCTGTGTGGGAGTCTCAGCAGTCACAACTGCAGCCCTTGTCCTCAGCTGATTCTTCTTGATGTGAAGAAATAGAGATATACATATCAAAATTGCTCTGAGCCCCATGACAGTGCAGTAAATTATAAATCAAGCAGCAATCTGTGACTCACCCTGCACTAGTGGGAACGCACTTGCAGCTCCCAGGTGAACAGGTCCCACATGGAAGCGTGACAGAGGGTTTTCCTCAATTTTCTACCCTACCACTCCCCTAAAAGCCTTGGAATCACTACCAGCTCTCTGCACAACTTGTCAGCACAGGGAGGCTTTGTTAATCCTGGTCTCACTCCCACAGCCCCACAGGAGGCAGTGCTGCTCTGACAGGTAACAGAGGATGAGTTTTCCACCTGGCTCGTGGCTCGTTCTCCAGCAGAGAGTGGATGTAAGTGTTACAAAACAGCACTTTCCTCTTTCTTTTGCATATTTCCAGCCTGTCAATCTACAGAAGACGCAGCATCAGCAAAGGAAAAGCGTCCTCAGAGCTTGCCCTTCTCTGGCTCTTTAAAGGGAGCAGAGCTCACGGAAAAGCCACTGACAGTGGCCAGTAATTAAGGCAAAATCCTTTCTTCAAATACTCCTTCCACCAGAAACCATGGATAGAGGAGCCAGCTGGAGCTCTGCATACAGAGCTGTTCTTGCTGTACCCCCCGGTGTAACCCTGCCCCAGCCCCAGCACGGCAGCAGCACCACAGCACGGGCAGGACCCAGGCAAGAACCGCAGAGAAGATGCTAATTACAAGTTTCAAGCAATCTGAATTTATAATTGGCTGAGATTTCACTCAGCAGATAATGCACTGCTGTCCTGGGCACTCGCTGTATCTAGGTCAGGCCATTAGTTTTGCTCTTAATCTACACACAGTTTTAATTTCATCTTTCATGTCGACTTCCAGCCAGTGAGCTGAGCCAGCAGACAACTTTTGTCACTGACTGTGCTCAGCATCTCGACCCCTCCTGAACCCACAGAGAGGGAAAAGAAGGACCACCATCCTGATGTACTCGGACTGCTCCCAGCCATGCTCACACAGCGGGAGTGTCTGTGCTGCCTGTTGGACTGGGGAATCAGAGAACCGTGCAGTGGTATCTGCAGCTGATAACCCTTGACATGAACCTTCCCAGGGAAACAGAATGTCACCGCATCCATCCCCGGCATCCCAGCTTCAGAAAGCTTCTGGACACTATCCAGTACTCTATCCTCTGCCCCATCCAGCCTGGCATTCATGTGGTCCCTGCTTAAATCCAGAAAACTGCTCACACGGGCTGGAATTTTAATTTGTGACATAAACAAATGGAGTTGAAGATGCATAAAATAAACCCATTGCATGCATTAAAGGGATTTAAAATGGTTCCTAAAACATCTGGAGGTGTATAATACAGTATGGATGGATCATTGCAGAGCATCCACAGGGAAGCCGGGCTGCTGGCACATGCTGGAGACTTTAGATGTAAAACCAGCTTGGAAGAAAGAGGAGCACTGGGAGGAGGTTTCTCATTTACACACACCAGTCCAGTTTCAGGCACTCAGCTCTTCTAAAGAGACAAAAAAAATTCCCCACCAAAGATTTCTGTAGAAAGCATAGCCCTTCTGACAACAGGAAGTTATTCACTTCAAAAACCCAATTTTCCATCAAAAAAATCTAACTTGAAAGGCGTTCCCAGCTCACTCAAGATGCGGGATCAAAGCCAGGGATTAAGTGCATCTGCTAACTGCTGGCTGCCCGAGAGCGTTGCAGAGCTCCAGAAGCAGCCACCGAGCTCACCAGTGATGTCCTGAGGAGGTGACAGAGGGGCAGAGCCCTGCTGTGGGCACAGGACATGCAGCAAGCCCACGGGAGGCAGCAGCTGCTCCACTGGTGACAGATTCCCAGGCAGCAGCATCCTATCAGCATATATTTAAGGATTTCAAGTATTTAAGGTACTTGCAAGGATTTTCATTACTGCCAGGGAACACATGGTGGTCGGAGCTTGGACTGAGGCCATGTAAGGAGATAGCTCAAGATGCCAAAACAAATACTGGCTCTACTGGTGAAGGCCGGAACCAATCCTGAGCAATTTCTGCACCAGAGGCAGAGTGTCAGGAAAAGAGACACTCAAAACCAGCTCCACTAATGCACAGACAGAGGCAGGGATGTGCTGGAGGATGAACCAGAAGGACACACATTGAGGTCCTCTCCAGGTAGCTGTGCCCACCCTCATGCCTGCTCCCTCAGCAGCTCCAGCCCTGCAGAGACTGAGGAGCTCAGCAGGATCAACAGCACAGGAAGAATGCTTTCAGCAGAGGAGAGCTTCCCTCCATAGCCAAAATCACTTCAGACTCGTATTTAAAAGGGAAAAGAATAGTGTTCTGGCAACCTGTTAGGCTTCCTCAGATGGATTTGCCTGGCTGGCACAGGCTGGACCAGGGAGGAATATTCCAGGGTTTTAATTTCTCTGCCTAGGTTTTACTGCATGCAAACATACATGGTCATTGCTTTTGAAGGTTTCCAATTTGCTAATTGAGACATTTCCTCATGGAAAAAGAATGTCCTGGACTACGGACAGGGCTGCTGGCGCAGCTCTGCACACTGAGGAATCTTAGGTGAGGATGATGAGATGGGAGACAGGCAGGCAAAGTGAGCCTCCCCAGGCCCCATTTGGCAGCACTAACCCAAAGCCAAATCTAGTGGCTTGAATATAAGAAAGAAACACCCAGGACATCCCATCCTGTTCCTTGTGCCATCAGGGGTGTTTAGTCACAGCACTGGGCACCTCGCAGCAGGTTCAGGAGAGTTTGGAGACAGGGTGGTGGGAAACCAGCCCAGGAAAATGGACATGTAGGAAGATTTGTTTCTAGGCACCAGTTTGTTTAAAAACAAGGAGGAAAAAAAAATCTGATCTGCACAAAAAAACCCCAAGTGTTCTGCATTTTTGCTGGAGCAATAAAGTATTCCTTCTGCCCTCAAAATACATGACAGCAGAGAGAGTGGTTTTGTTCTGAACATCTACAGGTCAAAGATCCAAGAAAAGCACTTTTGGGGCAGAATGAGCCTGGAACATGAAGGGAGAAATGCCAGAGGAAGCAGCAGCTGAGAAAGGCATGAGCAGGGTTCTAATACGAACATGACTGCTGCCACAGCCACAGCCTCACCAGCATGACCTCAGATGGGACCTACTGTAGGTTTTTTCATTTAAAAAAAAAAAGGAATGAAAAGTGTTTTGCAGGCTCATTCAGAACGCACAAGGGACGGAGAGAGATTTCAAACTTTATATAGGTCAAACATCATTCACGCAGGTTCACTTCACATTCACTGCAACCTCAGCTCCCACATAAGGACTGAGCTTCAGAGCGCTCTGGAGGGATCTTGCGTCCTTACCTTCAGCTTCTCGAACCGATCACTGAGCGATGCCACTTGGTGGTCCCGGTGGCGGCCAACTAGTTTACATAAGGCACAGATGAGCTGGTCATCAGCAACACAGTACATGTTCACCTTCTCATTCTCATGCTCCAAGCACGTCAGTCCACGGAAGTGCGCATCAGGCACGGGCTCCACCAGCCGGTGGCTGGTGAAGGGCTTTTTGTTGGGGTGGGTGGCCCGCAGACAGCGGTCGCAGTAGGACACCTCGCAGGTGATGCAGGTCTTGATGGCGTCGCGGGGCGGATCCTGCTCGCAGAACTGGCAGGCGATCCTCTCGCCGGCCACGGACATGGTAGGGCTGTTGCGATAGGTCCTCTCGCGGCGGCTCTCGCTGGGGGAGTTGGGGCCGCTCAGGGACGCTTTCTGGAAGCGGTCGATGATGTTCTGCAGAGTCACATTCCTCTTGAGGCCCTCCAGGCCCCGGTGGTTGAGGGAGATGACATAGCGGCAGGTCGGGCACTGGAAGGCGGTGATGGGCTCTATGGACTCACTGGAGGAGCAGCTGGACACCAGGATCCGGTGGGCACAGCTGAAGCAGAGGCTGTGGGCACAGGGCAGCAGGAGGGGGTCCTCGAATAACTCCAGACAGATTGGGCAGGTCAGTTCTGACTCCAGTGTTTCCATCTTTAGTTAACACAATCCTGATTCAGCATCAAAAACCAGGGAAGGCAGTCAGGAACCTGCAAGGAGATAGAGACGTGAGACTACAGCTGCACTCCTGGGCTGCTCCTCTCCTCCAGCAGCAGGTGCCTGAGGGGTTGGACACATCACCTCTCCAACACCCTGACATCCTTTGCACTCTGACGCTGCCAACTCCAGCCCTGCCAGGCCCATGCAAGCACAGGCTGGAGCTGTCTCACCCCACATGGAGCTGAGTCTAGAGTTGGAACGGGACAGGAGCAATATGGAGGGGACAGGAGAGGAGGAGCAGCAGCTCCTCTGACACCTTCCAGCCCAGCCAGGGCAGGGCCTGGACCATAAGGCTGGAGACAAAACCAGGAGAAACCACGATTTCATGTTTGTCTTGGTGTGTGCTGCCAAGACTTGGGTGGGGCTGTGCTGGCATTCCATGCAGAAAGGCTTCTCTGCATGGCACAGATTAACCTCTTAATATCCCCTCCAGCAGCTCCAGGCCTGCTTCTGGTGAAGGGGAAAAGGCAAATCAAATCGTGGAAACTCTGAGCAGAGCAGGTCGGGAGCTCTTACCATCCCATCCTGCTCCCTGCTTTTCCTGGCCATTGCTTTTTGGAGCAGGGTGGGGAGGGCAGAGCAGTGAAATTATAGTCGGCAAACTTCTACTGGCTGTCCTCCACTGCACTCCACAACAGCCAGGGATGCCTAAATCAACTCCAGCTGGAGGCAAATAAGCTGTATTTTTAGCTCCTTCCCCTTGCAGGAGGCTGGAAAACAGCTCCCAGCAGGCAACTCAACCTGCTGCTCCCAACTCTGGTTTGCAGAAGACCAGGACCTGCACCCCAAGTGCTACCCAGCCTCTGCCAGCATCCCAGCACATTTCTAAACAGTCATATCGTGACATGGAGCCAGATCCAGCCTCTTCTTTCTCACTCACCAGCCAGTGCACAAGTGGTACCTCCTGAGGGTCTTCTCAGCCACAGCAAGGGAGGCTCTGAGTGATGCCCTCATCGTGGATGTGGGGAGAGCCCCGTTTAGTCACAGCCACAGGGAGCCCTCATCCTGGCACTGCTGCAGGAACTGACCCTGTAGGAAGCAATGAGGTGCCCAGCCCAGCCCTGTTTTTACCCCAGGAATACCCTGGTGTGGTGCACAGGCTCTGCTTGGGGAGAAGAGGAAAAAACCTTCCCCATGAGGCTGGTAAGGCCCTGGCCCAGGTTGCCCAGAGGAGCTGTGGCTGCCAAATCCCTGTAAATGTCCAAGGCCAGGTTGGAAGGGGCTTGAAGCAACCTGGGACAGTGGAAGGTGTCCCTGCCCATGGCAAGGGATTGGAATGAGCCTGAAGGTCCTTCCAACCCAAACCAGCCTGGGCTGTAACCAAAGTGTAGGGGGTGACCCAGAAGCAGGAAAGGTCTGACTGCTGGAAGCCCCTGCACCTGCAGGGTGCTGCTGCCAGCACCTGCAAATGGCAAATTGCACAGCTGCCACACTGACACTTGCCCATCCTCATCCCACCATATGCATCAGTTCCATCACCCCCACTCCACCATCTCTTCCCCATTGTCTGCAATGGGATTTGCAAGTGCCTGGAGGAAACCCTGAGCTCTTCCCTTCACCAGCTCAGGGGGCTTATAAAATAAATCCATTGGATATTTTGATACATTCATGGTGCAGCAGCTCTTGCTAGCCAAATGCAGCCTTGCACACACATACACACATTTAAAATTATTTTTCTTTTCCCCAAGAGAGACAGTGGAGAAGTCGCTGGATCCAAAGAAGCAGAGGAGCACAAGGGCTCCCAGCAGCTTCCTCTGCACAGCTCAAGGAGGGCTTCTGAAGCCTCGGAGCTGCTGCAGCCATGGGAAAGCAGCAGGGAGGAGGCACTCCTGGCCCTGTGCCTGGCTGTTCAGGCTGCCCCAGATCCACTGGGCTCCTCATGCTGCAGGCCTGGCAGGATGAGGGGTCCCAATGCACCCCCAGTGCTCTGGGCACCTCCCGGCACTCAGGCTGGCAAACCTCCCATGCTGGTCCCTCACTGTGCCGGACACTGGAGACACAGAGACTGCCTGGCCCTAGGAGCCCCACATCCCCCTGCACGAGCCCAGCTGAGGGGACACAGCAGCCCCTCCTGCCTCCCCACATAATCCACAGATTCGCTCTGGTCAGCAAACACAAATATGAAAAAAAAAAAAAAAGGACAAGAACAGGACTTGTTTTATAGCCTGACCAAGACTGGGAAAAGAATTTAAAAATCAGGATTGGTGTAAGAGGCTCCCAAACACCTTGCCAGAGCCAGTTTTCCCTTGGAGCAACATCTCACACTCCCACAAGCTCCCACATCCAACATCATGCTTCACATTCAACTTCATTGCTAACCAAGGGAAAACAAAGCAAAAAGCTTAAACAGCCTTTGGTTTTGTTACTGAGGCACATTTGTACATTAATCTTGTTTTCCTTGCTGGGACAACAGCTTTTACCTGCAACATATCCAAGAGAAGCCCCAGACTGGGACAGGAGCAGGAGCCCTTTCAGAGGTGTGGAGGAGCCTGCTCAAAGGCAGTACAGCAGCAGGGACAGGAGCCTGCCCAGAGGCACAGGAACCCTGCTGGAGGTGCAGCAGCCCCTTGGAGGAGGGAGGGGAGCCCTGCTCCAAGATGCTGGAGCAGGCAAAGCAGCCATGCTGCCATCAAAGCCTTTCATGCCTCCCACTTTGATGTTCTTTTTGATGTCCAGGACTGACACAGCACAAAGAATAGCTGTTTAGATTAAAATCTGCTTTCTTTAGTCATTAGCTCCCTAAATATAAAAGTTATAAAATACTAACACTGTTTACAGACAGTCCTGTGTCACTTGTGCCCGAGGGTCAGTGGCACTGTCCATGCTGGCTGTAATGATGACATGCAGCAGCAGCAGGTTAACAATACATGTCATCCAACCAAACACTTTTCTAGGCTGATCTGAGCTTTGCCCAAAACCGAGGGGAAGGAAGGGGGAGGGGGCGGGGGATGGTGGTCTGTGTGAATCAATGACTAACAAAACAGAAGAGATAGGGAAGGGCAGAGAACCTCAGGGTGATACAGAGCTGAGGGTGATGCAGGGCCAGTGCAGAGCCAGTGCCAGGTCCTCTGGGACACAGTACCCACTGCTTTTACTTCCAGCCCAGATGGTCTCCAAAACCTATATGCCAGCCTGGAGCAGCAGGAGTGTGGTGGGGGTGCACGGGTTACCCTTGGCAAGTTACACCAAGGGTTCTCAGATACAAAGGTTCCCCCACCTCTTCTCCCAAATTATCATTTTCACAATATCAAAGCACTTCATCTCTGCCTTAAGCTCATGGATTCATCAGGAGAGATGCAGAGGTTTGGCACCAAGAGAAGAAGGAAGGAGAGACATGGAAGGAGGGATGCTGCCCACATCATCCCATCCACACCTGTGAGGGGGGACATCCTAGTGTACATCACCTGAGGCCAAAGGCAGCCAACCCAAAATTCACGCTTTCTCCTCAAGCAGCATCCAGGCCCCTTTTTTACCCATGTTTTCCAAGTCCACATAAAATTCCCCGTGGTCTCCCCCAGAATCAATCCTGGGAAGAGTTTGGCCAGCCTTCAGAGTCCCACATCAGGATATCCAGACCTGTTCAGACAAATGTTAATTCTGCAGGTTGGTATTTTCCACACCAAGTATGATTATTTA
This sequence comes from Pycnonotus jocosus, assembly GCA_013400435.1. NCBI lineage: Eukaryota > Metazoa > Chordata > Aves > Passeriformes > Pycnonotidae > Pycnonotus > Pycnonotus jocosus. The sequence goes on along the minus strand of VWYP01008891.1, from coordinate 311,076 downwards.
TTTCCCCTCCCCACTTTTATCCCTCTTTTTTCCCTTCCCCCCTCAAAAAAGCTCCAGCCGACATTGCTCAGCCCCTTCCAAGAATGAGGCTTTAGAAGAGCTATGCTGCTCCACCCGTGCATTAACGAAAAAAGTAATACAATACGGCAACCCTTTCCTTAATTGGCTCAGTGACAGCAGGATGTAAAATCAGGGCAGCAGTTGTCACTATGCTTTTTGTTGTCCTCGGGAAAATTAGTTCAAAACTGGATGAGTGTTGAGGGGAGGACAGAACAGCCCGTGCATCAGCCACATCTTCCCCCCACATTAGCAGGGACCCATTCTGCAACTCGAGGGGGAGAGATGCCCCCTCCACTTCCCCAGCTCTGTCAATGACCCTGCACTTCTGCCAGCTCAGCCTTCCCAACCAACTTCCCTGAATCTGCCCTTAGGATGGGCCTGTCCAGTAGAAACAAGGTCCTAGGAGGGAACACAGCCCCAGCTGCATGATCAGCAACAGCTTCTGACCTAAGGAAGGCACTCCAGAGGGAGGGGAGGCCATCAAGCTCCTCCAGCCAATTCATATCCATCATTATCTATTTTTTCTGTGACTTATTTGCATCAGCTGTGCATATTTAACACCAAATTTGAAGCTCAAAGCTGCAGCCAGCACAGAGCACCCCTTGGCCACATCATCACCTCTACTTCTCCCTTGCAGCACACCTGAGCACACCAAACAGAACTTGGCCTTTCCTCCCACCACTCCACAAATTTGTCTGAGGCTTTCTGAAAATCCCAATGATCTGTCTCCCAGCTGCCCTCCCTAATCACTTTATTGCCATACTAGAAAAAAAACACTGCCTGCTGCAGTTAAACTGGATTCCCCCCATAAAAGCAGTGTTGCTGTCCCTAATCCACCAAACTGAAACAGCATTTCAATATCAGCTTTAATTATTTTTCCAGCCAATTTGCTTGGTGCTAAAGCAAGGTTGCTCCACATAATTTCCGATGCTCTCCCTGCATCTCTTAAAGGAAGGACGGAGCTGGGAGGCTGCACTACCATGTAGCAGTTGCCTTCAGTGAGAGACCCCTGTGTGCTGGCAGTTCAGCTGCTTCCTTCTTAAACCCTCCAGAAGAGCCACCAGAGCACAGCAGGCACTGGCCATTTGTGCTCTTTAACTCCTCCATTTGCAGCACCTTATTCCCTCTGGGAATTTCACCTTCATCACTGCCTTCACTGATTGGATGAGACCACTTTGCTACATCACAAAATCCCCTTTCTCCTAGATGTCTCTTGTCAGGCTTCAAGGTTGGGAAGGGCTGTCTTGGGTCTCCTGCACGGGACAAGAATGCTTCAGCTAAAGCTTACAAGGTCTCCACCTCATTCACCTCCATGATGTCAGAAATGCAAGCATCAAAGAAAGATTCTTTGTTTGATCTCCAGTGATATCCTGGTGCAAGGGAAGATTTTGCCTCTTTTCTACAAACAGTGCCCAGGAAGGTGACAGCTCCTGGAGTGCTCTCACAGGAATTCAGCCCAGCATGCACTCACCAAGGGCTCCCAGGGGATGTGGTGTTTGGAGCCCTTGAGCTGCAGCGTGGATCAGGAAGGGATTATCTGCAGTTTGCTCCCCAGCTAATGCAGCCATACAGCGGGAATCATGCCATGTGGATTCCTCATCAGCTGGAGGGGTTTGAAGACACCCCAGGCAGCAATGGCACACATGGTCCTCCAGGACATTACGGGACAATTCCCGCTGACACCGTGTGGGAACCTTCCCCTGCCATCTCCATCAGTGGTCTGAGGGTTGATAGGACACAAAAGGCCCAGAGCACCTCTCCAGCCCCTCCGCTGTGGCAGATCCCTGAACACAGCACAGTTGCTTCCAGTTCCTGGGGAAGAGAGAAGCTCCCCAGGGTCCCCAGCAATTCCCTCCCTAATCCATGAAACCTGGGGCTGCAGCAGCCAGTCTCAGGCTCTGTCAGGTCACAGCCCACAGCAACCCTCTTTCCCACATACTGCATGTGTCCGTCCATCCACACGTCCATCCATCCATCCCATTCCCTCTGCAATGCTGAAGCCCACAGTCCCTGCCTCTCTGCCAGCAGCTGCCCCTATAGCTCAGGGGCTGAGACCTCAGCTGAAGCTGGGGGGTCACAGTGATGCCGAGGGCGGGGGGCTGGGTGTGGGGGGCTGTGGCACTGCCAGGGACAGCTGCAGGCACATGGCTTTAGTGGGAGCAGACCCAACTTCCCAAGGCCATCACAGATGTGAGTGACCCCTTCCAGCCTGGCCCTTGAGAAAAGCAGCTGAGGACTGGGCATGCCACCAAACTGGCACGTCCATTACTCACACAGCCCTGGCAGCCCTGCCATTCCCCTGCCACCCCCTCGCAAATCGTCCCTCCCCTCCTGCCACAGGACTCCACTGCTCTGGGTCTCACCCCTCCCTCACCTCCCTTCCCTCTCCTGCAGATGCTGTGCTCTCCTGCCACCCTGCTCTGCCAGTCTCTCCAGCTGATGCTGTATGGCAGGCGAGCAGGCCCAGCAGTCATGTTTGCACCAGCAGCTCCTGAAAACAGCCCTGCTCCCAGCTGGCTCCCGCCAGACCACACCTGGCAGCAGCCTTTTGATCTGAGCCTTTCTCCAGGCGCATCCTGTGGCTCCGCATCCTTCCCCTCTTCCTCAGCCACTGCCTGCAATGCAGCTCCAGCCCAGCCTCATCCCTACCACAGCCACCAGCCCCTGGCCCAGCAAGGATGAGGGAGGGTATAGTTGCAGTGGTGCTCTGGAATAACCTTTGGGCTCCAGAGCAAGTCATGGCTCCTATCCCCTAGATGGATGCTGTGGAGATGATCCAGCTCTGCACAGAGACCCATCTTGCTGAGGAGGGGCAAGGCACTGCAAGGCAAACCCCTCAGTCTCTCCAGAGGCTGGAGCAGCGGCAGCCAGCTCCCAGCCCACAGGAACTCACCCTGCCGATGCCATCAGTTCTGCCTCATTTTGCAGCTCAGCGTGGCAGCAGGAAAGCAGCAGTTCCAACCCTCTGGCAGATCCCGGCCTCACCCTGTGCATGGAGGCTCTGGAGTCAGCCTGGAGCCTTGTCACTGTCCCGACCCAGTGCCCTCTCCAGCCGCCCTGCCCCAAAACAACAGATTAGCTGCACTCCCAATAGATACCACAGAGCCGGGAAATCCAAGGGCCATTGTGCTTCTCTGTGCAAGGTTAAATATATCTGCACAGCTCCTCGGGCTGCATTCCTGGAAGGCTGGAAGGATAAACAAGACTTCCTGCAGGAACTGGAGACAATGGGGGGATAATTAGTGCTAATGCTCAGTGCAGAAACAAAGCAGGTAGCAGATATTTTGGACCCTCCTCCCCCCACCGCCCTGCAATGCTGAGAAAGAGACACTCAGACTAATGTAACTGGGCTCACAGACCAGCTAAAAGAAATTAATGATTTAAAAGGAGGGAAGCTGCTGCTGCCGAGGGTTCAGCCTGGCACTTCACCATTCCATGCTTCCAGGCATGACAAGTCCCTGAGACACGTTTCTTCCAGAGCCAACCCAGCTCAAGCTGGGCACTGTGGGGCCCATACATGTAGGGTCCCAGCAGAGGAGGTTTGGAGATGGAGCTCACTCACACCCGTGCCAGCGATGCCAGTGCTGTTCCACATCAGCCATGAGCAAACCGCAAGGAGAGCTCCCACATCGATGCAGGAAGAGACCCCGTGTCCCACAGGGATGGGATCCCCACGCCTCCCTCTGCAACCAGCCAGAGATCTACTCTTCCTACAGCTACCTTCTCTTCATTCCAGAGAAGGCCCAACTAGGGCTTGTTTTCAATCCACAGCAATTTTAATTCCTTTTTCCTACCTCAGTCCTTTGGGAGTGCTCTGTAGACCAGCCTGATTTTCCAGTCCTCCTCCCGATACTGTGGAATGACAGAGACCCAGTGCTCCCTGGACACTTTTCCAGTGCATTACACAGGTCATTTAAAGCCTTTCAAGACAAAACGCTCCTGAAGCCTCAGGTGACTCAAACCCATTAGCATCTCTTTGGGGAGGCCTCTCCACTGCTGCACAGGAGCACTTTTGCCCATCATCTCAGAATGAAATACATGAAATACATTTCTAAACAAAAAAGCACCAATTCCCCTTGGCTCAGCCTTCCCTTGCAATATCCCCTGTCAAGGGGATAGGTCTCTAGAGGGAGGAGGAGGCTCCAGCACATAGAACAGACAGGTATGGCAGAGCCACTGGCTGTCCCTATGTCCCATGCTCTGCTCTGAATGTCACCGACACCCACAGCGGCGTCCTTCACACTTTATGAAGCACATCAAAGGATGCTCCACTAGCAATACCTCACTGCATCCTCTGGGACCAGCCCCAAGCTCACTCCCCAGCCACCCAGGAGGGGATTTCCTGAGCCAAGGACACCAGCATAGCCATGCCACTCCAGGACATGGATTCCCATGGCTTATGCCAGGATGGGGATTAACTGCTGAAGGCAGGCCCAGAGCTCTCAGAACCAGGGGAGAAGCATGCAGTTCACCCCATCACCCCATGGATCAGCCTGTGGCAATGGACCAGGAAACAATCCTGAACCCAGCACAGGCTGCATCCCAGAGCACACCAAACAAAAGTCCACCATCCCCACTCAGCTGGGTGGAGGACTTTGACCATGCTGGTTGCCTCCATCACCTCTGTTCCCAGCCAGCTTGGCTCCACCACACTGCATCTCTCCAAAGTTCTCCTCTCTGCTCTGAGGAGCACCCAAGGTAACTTTGGCAGCATGCAGGAGCTGTGGATCTGCCCACCATCCCTTTCAGCTCTGCTCAGCTGCAATTCAGGAGATGATGCAGGTAACTACATAGGTAATTTCCTCCAGCCATTTCCGCTCCCTCCCTGTGGGCTGCCAGAGGCTTCTGGTGACAAGAGGCAGGCACAGACAGTACCTGCTCTCACACACCAATGAGTTCTTTAATGATCTGAAAGGAACCCAAAACGTTCTGAATTTTGCCGTTATCACAATCATAGACGACTTGAGAGCCTCCCTGGGGGTTTGACACACCAAGGTGCCTCCAAGAGCACCTGACACTCCAGATTCCCTGTAGGAAACAGCTACGGCTCCACAGACAGGCAAAGCTCACAGCTGCTGAGGAATGACAAGTGGACACAAACTCCTGGGGCGCTGGAGGGGAGCACAGCACTCTGCAGGATCACTCCAGGACTGACCACAACAGTGGCCAGAGGCTTGGGAAAGTACTGAGAAGAGCAAAAGAGTTTAAAAAAAATCCCCTCTTTAAAAAAATAATAGTGTTATGTGTATAGATATATATTCAGTCTGGCAGGCCCATGGTCTCCCTCATCTAAGTGCCAGAGCACTGAGCAGCACCACAGCCAGCAGTGCCAAGATCATAGGCAAGTCAACCCAAGAACAGTGTCACGTTGGGTCTCAGCATCAGCATGACAGTGCAGGTGGCCACAGGCAGTACAGCATCCAGCCCAAACCCCAGCCTGCTCCTTAGAGAAGTGTTGAGCCAGGTCACCCTGCCGCTCAGAACCCCCCCACATTCCTCTCCCCACAGGAGGCCCAGGGGGCAGTGAACAGCTGCACACAGCCCCATCCCTTGAGCTCAAAGGCCAGTGCTACCTCCCCAGCCCACTCCTGCCCTGGGTTAGTGCGCATCCTTGAGACCACCCTTCCCTGCCTCACTGCATTCAGTTCTGTTACATTACCAGGTTTGTGGGGTTCTATGAGGTTCATCCACAAAGTGCATTTAAGCTGCTCTGTGTCTCTTTGAGAAAGAAAGCTAATTTACTCCCCAATATCGCTGCTGTGCTGTCAGAGGATGCTGAGGGCTGTACCTTGGAGAGCTGGCACGTTCCCACCTCCCCTGTGCCCCCACAGAACCCCACTCCAGCCAGGCCCCTGCTTCCTGCCTGAATGTAATTTTTCCCCTTCAGTCAACCAACTCAAAAATTGGTTTGTGTATTAAAGCAAAATTTAATTTCTAGGCCATTACCCCAGCGTGGTCTATTTCCTGTATCTGCAAAACAAGAAATAGACAGACTGAGCAATTCATTTCCCTCTTAGACACAAATCTCAGTTATGAACAGCAATAATGACATTCCGCAGAGGCATGGAGCCCTTTCATTTTGGAATCCCATGGAAAGTGTTTGAGGCTGGGGGACCCCTGACGCAGCTGGCACACAGACATGCAGTGTGTTCCCACACGGATCCAGCACGAGTCTCTTGGATCTGCCCTCAGAGTCTCAGTGATGCAGCAAGTTTCCATTTATTTCTCACACTGGCTTTTCACAAGCCTGTGGGTTTTCCTTCTCCCCTTCTAGCAGAGTCATCAGACAGTGAGATCTATAAAACACAGTTTTGAGGCCTGAGAGCTTGCAGCATCCAACTGCAACATCTGTAAAAAAATCCCAGAAAAATAAAAAAACTCCAACTCCTCCAAACAAACAAAAACCCCACACAACTCTCCCCTCCCTCTCCCCCACTTCCCTTCAGTCACTCTGCTCTTTTGAGAATAAAACACTCAGAAGCAGTTTAAACCACACAGTAACAGCAGCATCCCCATTTATTCACAGGCCGCTCTGGCTGAAATTCCATTCCAACCGGATCCCATCCGCACCCTTTTCCTGTCCAAGGGCGGAAATCCCACAGGAAATGCCCCAAAGGAAGCAAACCAGATGCCACCACCCAGTTAGGAAGACCTGGCAGTGGCACTGGGCTCCTGCAGCAGCTCTTCACTGAGATCTCTCAGCCAGCACAGCCTCAATAATAAACAGTTTCCATCAGAATCACCACAAGCCTTTTCCACTTTGATTTGAGAGACTGTCCCGGTTCAGCACAGTCCAAAATGCTCCTGGACCATGCCAGGACAGCCCTGGCTGAGGTGGGAGCAAACACAGAACACACTGGGCTTTCCTGCAGACCTGGGGAATGGGGGACCTGCAGTGATGCAGTGTCTCCTCCCCAGCCCTGGGCTCTGGGAGCAGCCACTGGTGTAGCACCAGGGGACATCTGGGACAGCTTCCCTATGAGCAAGCATGAACTGAAGAAAGGGCCATCATAGGAGGGAAAGGGTGACAGGGACACAATATTTACGTTGGATATCAGTAAATATTTTTTCACCCAGCAGGTGACTGAACACTGGGACAGGCCCCCCAGGGGAGTGGTGATGGCTCCAAGGCTGCCAGGGCTCAAAAAGCAGTTGGACAACGCCTGCAGGCAGATGATGAGACTCTTGGGGTATCTGTGCAGGGCCAGGAACTGAACTTAATGATCCTGATAGGTCAGCCTATTCTATGATTCTGTGAGAGAGATGACAGCAGCTCTGAAACATAGAGAACTCCCCCAGCAGAGAGATGCCCCCTGCCCTCCTGGCATCTAGGGCACTTCGGGTTTATTTGCTGGAGGAGGAAGCCAAACCCAGAGTGATATGGAGAGCAGTGAGCTGCATGGAGGCTGACTGGCACCACAGAGCTTAGATGGCATGAAAAGGAGATCCAGAAAAGTAGTCCAGCCTGACCTTCCCACCAGCATCCTGGATTTTTGTCACCCAGTCCCATTCCCACACTGGAGCAGTCCTGGGAGATAGCAACCCACTCCTGTTCTTGCTGAGTTGATGGGCATTACTGGGGGCTGGGTGCTGTTTTCCCCACAGCAGTGAGCTGGGAGCCCCAGAAAACAAGGGCAAGGGTGTCCCCACCCTGGCCACAGGACCCAGCTGGCCCCAGAGCAGGGGGCCAGATTGAGGCAGAGTGATGGACTGCCAGTGAGCACAATTGGCTGTTTCCTGAGCAAGTGCAGTGCGTCCAGAGGCACAAAAAGGGCAATTCTGTCACTGGCCACGCTCCCTGGACCAGGGGCTGGGATGAACACAGGGGAAGGGCAGATGCTGAAGCCACCACATCCTGCCGATGCTGTCAGGGCCCCACCATTGGAACCCCAAAAGTCAAGGCTGCAGCATGCCTAGCTCTGCACCACGTCCTCCCAAGGATGACACAGCCACAAGCTCCAGGCTCAGCACCATGCCCCTCTCTGCACCCACGGGTCCGGGCTGTTGGCACAAAGGTCCAACCCAATGTTTCCAGCACTGTGTAGGAACACATGCAGGCACCCAGGATCGAGAGCTGAGGCGCTCCCTGCATGTCACTGGAGCCCTCGCCCTTGCAGAGCACAAGACGTCTTTCAGAGCCACACAGACACGCCATTCTCCTGCTGATGACCTCCTTGCCCTGGCATTTTTGGGACCCAGGCTCCACAGTAGCGACGGCGTTGGAAGCAGCAGCCTGAGGCCTGTCACCAGCATCCCCGTGAGTGTGCTCGCTAATCAGAAGGGCTGCCAGGGCTGCCCGTTTGCATAAGATGACAGTACAGCCAGGCACTCATTAGGCTGCAACACACATTTGCTTTCCAGGCAAAGAACACTAAAAACATGGGAAAGCAGCAACACAGGCTCCTGCCTCCTCAAGGCTTTGTCCCTCTCCAGGAGGCAGCTCAGGGGAACAGCCTCAGACCCTCTCACCTCAATGAGAGGAGCACCAGCCTCAGAGTGGTTCTGAGTAGGCTAAGGTGGGTTTGTTACAGAATGTGTTTGTAATCAGCAGTAGCAACTCCTTCCAGAGGAACAAAATAATCACACTGCTCATCACCTTCACTTAATGAACCAGCTGTGCAGCCTCCAGCGACAGTTCTGGTTCCAGCATCTCTGACAGCCTTGGTCTCTCCAGTGACCAGCCTTTGGGATGCACCAACCCCCTAAAGCGAGGGGCTGACTCAAGGGCTAAAAGGCTCAACGCCCCCCTCCCGCACTATAGAAGCCCCAGTTAACAGCTCAGAAACACAGATAGCCCAGAGGAGTCACAGCGTGGGTTTGGAAACACCTATCCATCCCTAGAGGGGATGGAGTAGGAGACAACATAAACCTGGCTCTAAAAGTACATCATTTAGCAATCTCACATGGTCCCAGGGGTGATCTCACCCACTCAGAAACTTGCACACACACCGACACACACTCCTGAGCCCTGCCTGTACCTCGGAGGCCAGTGCAGCTCACCCGGTGCATGCTTTGCAAGGCAGGGATTTATCACCCACTGCAGCTCCATTTCTTTTGCAAAGAAGCATTTCCAAACCAGGCAGGATGTGGGCTGTGCACAGGCACAGCCTCCCAGCCACCATGGAAGGCTGCACAGGGCACAGACCCAGCTCAGAGCACAGCAGCCGGCACACCCAGGGCTCTGTAGCCACCTGCCTGAACCAAGACAGCTGCTGCTGTCGTTGGCATCAATTCATCCTTCCTCCTCGTATTCCTATTGCATTCACTGTCTTTTCCCAGGAGCATCCTCAGGGAACATCCCCTCAGTACAAGAGCATTCCAGCACTGCTGCCTGGTCCAGCCTCCCTCCTTCTCTCCCTCCATGCTGTGGCCAGTTTTACTACTCATTGGTCAGGGGCACAAGCCAACCACGGAGCTTCGAGTCTGCTCCTCGAAGGTGAAATGTAGCAGCGACAACCTCAGCACAGAGCCCACAACACCCGCGGAAGCAGAGGCAGCTCTGCACAGCCCCTCCAGCACAGACTGAGGGTCACCGCCCGCTGCAGCCAGGGTACAAGGAGGGAAGGGCACTGACCACATCAGAAGGGTCAAGAGGCAGGTCCAGCCTACACTGAATGCCCCGCCGGGAGGCTGACAGGTCGGTGACACCTCCCAGATTTGCCAGGCACTGCCCGATGATGCTCCCCTGCCACCCAGAAGCCAACAGTGCCCTGTGCTCTGCCAGGCACTGCTGCCAGCTCCCACCCGGCTGCGGCAGCTCCTCCGGCAGAGCCGGTCTCCTTGAAGCCGCCTTCCGACAACAAAAGCTGAGCCGAAACCTCCGGGCTGGCTGGGGAGACCTGGGCGACAGCCAGGAAGGGCAGAAGCCATTAACGCCGGCGTGTCCGGACTTGAGGGAATGACGGAGCAACCAGAGCCATCTGCCCTCTCCAGAAACTCCGCAGACCGCTGGGCAGAACGGCCCTTCACCGCACTCCAGCCCTCGTCAGATGTGCACAGAGGGGCAATAAACTTGCGGTTGGGATGTTTTTCGAGGCAAAACACGAAAATAAAGCGCAAGAACGAGATGTCACTCGGGCACGTTTTCCAGCCGCTGCACAGCTCCTCGGCGCAAGCAAACATACTCCGCTGCCAGCCCAGCAGTGACACCCCAAAGCGCGGGCAGTACCCCGGAAATGTCTCCCGACTCCCGTGCCCTGGGGGGCAGTGCTGGCAGACCCCCCACACGAGGCCGTGTCATTCCTCGGTGGCTTCCGAAGCGCCGGTCACGGAGCCCGCTACCGATCAACTTCCACGGCCCCGGAGTTCATCAGATTCCAGCCGCGCTGGAGGAAGGGGTGTAGGGGGGCCCCAGGAGGATCAGGGCAGCACCGGCCCCGCACCGGCTCTGCGGCAGCGACAACCCGGCACCAAAAACCGCCGGGAGCTGGAGTGCGGGCACGGCGCTGGGCGGCGAGAAGGACACGACACTCTCCACCGTAAAACCCGGGACGAGGGGGAACGGCGGGGAGATGACGAGGTGGGCGCGGGATCCCTAAAGCCACGGGCGGGGAGCCGGGAGCCGGCGAGTTCGTACCCGCTTGTCTGTAACGCACCGCCGCTCCCCCAGCAGGACGGCTCCCGGCGAACCGGGAAGGCCGCGGGAAGGGCCGGGCGGGGACAGGCCACCGAGGTCTCCCCGCCAAGCGGCGGGAGGTGCCGGGGTGGGCTGGCAGACACACTCGGCAAGCGAGAGAGGCGAAGGGGAGCGGGGGGAGTCGGCAACGGCCCCCGAAAAGGGAGGCAGCCCTCCGCCCCGGCACTTGCTGCAAACCCGCGGGAAGGGCCGCGCCGGGGCCCCGATGGCCGGTTCGGTGCTTCCTCCCGCCCCAGTACCTACCGGTGGGCCGCGGCATTCCCTCCCCAACTCGGTGCCGCATCCCGCTCCGATGCCGGTACCTACCGGCGGCCCGCAGGAGACCCCCCGGCCCGGCCCGGCCCGGTGCCTTCC
>VWYP01008891.1:256864-299930 GCA_013400435.1 Pycnonotus jocosus | reverse complement strand
TGGGGTCGGGGACGCTGTGTGCCCCTGTGGGGTCGGGGACGCTGTATGCCCCTATGGGGTCGGGGACGCTGTGTGCCCCTGTGGGGTCGGGGACGCTGTGTGGCCCTGTGGGGTCGGGCCAGTGCGTGTTCCCGTGGCGTGGGGACACTGTGTGCCCCTGTGAGATCGGGGGCAGTGTGTGCTTCCTTGGGGCGGGGAACAGTGCGTGTTCCCGGGGGTGGGGGACACTCTGTGTTCCTGTGGGTTTAGAGGCAGTGTGAGTCCGTATGGGGTAGGGGGCAGTGCGTATTCCCCTGGAAGGGGGGGCATGTTGTGTTCCCATCGGGTGGGAACATGACAGCACATGTCCCCATGGAATGGAGGACACCGTGTGCTCCTGTGGAACAGGGACAGTGTCCCTACAAGATATGGGGAACTGTGTGTTCCCATGCAATGGATTGCTCTGGATGTCCATGTATTTTTGGTGAGACTTGGCACTTTGAAAGCAGGTCTTTCAACACATTTATTTTTTTCAAAGTGAAAAATTAGTTAAATGGGGTTTTCACCACCTGTCAGCATCACAAAGGGACGTTCCAGTGTTCTTCATATAGCAAACCAGCTCTGGGTGAGATTAGATTGTTAGGTGCAAAGTGCACATATATATGTATCCACAGCAATAACATCAAAGGGAAACATGGGAGGGGAAACCCAGAACTCTAATTTATTCCTTGGTAATATGGGGACATGTGGCACAGGTTATTTATATTTGAAGGCTGCCCAGAGTGTAAAATGAGCCATCTTTTAAAAATAAACATGAGGAAAAATACATCCAGGCTCCTCGTGCATCTGAAGGTGAGGCCGGGCAAGCTTGCCGGCAGGTGCTGGAGGAGGCGCTGTGAGCTGGGACCAGCCGGCGTCTCCTCTGTGCCCTGAGGGCCATCGTCACTGCACGCACACACAGACACACAGACACGCACCGTGTTGGTCCGGGCGGACACTGAGCACACGGCAGCTGTCCTGCTGTGGCTCTCCAGTGAGGCGGGACAGATACACGGCCTCTGAGTAGCCAAGGCTGCCACCACCATGGCTGGCCTGGTTCTCACCTGGTTCACTGTGCAGAGGGATCACAAATGCTTGCTTCCAGCAGGGTCTGACAACAGGGGAGTCAATATGCACCATGTTGTTTGCATTAGACTCCATCTCTGATTTTCTAGCAGTGAAAGCACAGCCCAGGCAGCTGTGGCCAAATCACAGAATTTAGAGCTGTCCTGGGACCAGCCTTTGTCTCTCTATCTGTGCAGTGCAGTGTGTGGTCAATGAACAGTCAGACCAGAGCTCCATCCTTTGACCCTTGGACAGGCAGGAAATTAAAGCCACTTTTCCAAATTGAGAGCCACCAGCAGCCCACAGCAGGTAGCCAGGGGTAGGTTCAGGCTCTGAGCAGACCTGGAACTCAAGGCTGGGCAACAGCAGAAATATGCAGCCCCTAGACATGGCACATTAGGTTGCAGGGAACTGAGACCAGTGAAAATGAACAGATGGCTGGAGGTCACAGCAAAGTCCCACTGCCAAGGGTCTCTGGGTGACAACCTGACTGCCCAGCACTCGCTGCAGTGCTGGAGAGCAGATACCACTGGCAGCTCAGCCCTGACCTCTGAGAGCCTCAGCCTTCCTCCCACAACTGCCAGGGACACAAAGCTCAGATGATGCTGCTGCACAGTGGTAGCCAGCTCCGTAGTGTGCCTGTGTCCCTCTAAGTCCCAACTCCAGTGCCAGCCTCACACAGAATGAGCAGGGCCAGGGAGCACAGAGGCCTGGAGAGGCTGCAGGGGTGACACAGCAGAGATCAGTCTCAGTGTCTTCTTGCACATTTGGAACCAGCTCGTGGGGCTGGAGGAGCTGCTGGGATGCCACAGTGGAGATCAGCCTCAGTGCCTCCCCTGCTCTGCGGGATCTGGATGTTGCTAGCTCTCCCAAGCTGAGGGGCTGTGTCGGAGGTGCACAGCTGTGGCTCTGGCTGCTGAACAGACCCAATGCCAAGGCCCAGTGTGGGCTGGGACCATAGCTCGGAGACACAGTACATTTAAGTCCCTCAGACAGTTTTCCTCAGGTATCACTGCAGATGCCAGCCTCCCTCGAGGCCTGATGGGTGCTGGATTAGCTGGGATCCTGCATTAATCGGCAGAGGTGTCAGAGGTGACCTTGGGCAAATATTTACAATTACTATGGTGTCGTGTCTGTGCATGTACTCAAAACACAGAAGGGATAGGGTTCAAATGGTACTTTAGTGAGCTGCAGGGCAGCAGGAGGGTAGAGCTCCTCAAGCTGATGTGCTGAGCAGTCCAGGGCAGGGAAATCATCTTCATCTACCCACAAAGTGGTGTCTGTGTTGGAGTGGCAAGTGCTTAGCAGCCCTTCTAGGAACTGTGGGTTTGAAGAGGGACCATCTCGGTTTCTGCATCACATGGCTGTGAGCATGTTGCTTGGACTCAGGGAATTGCAATTTTCATGCCCAAGGCTGGTCTGCACTCACATCCACATTGCACAGACAGGAATGGAAACACTCGAGTTGTGCTGTGTGCCTGGCATGCCGACTGAATAAATAACACGAGGTTATAAAGCAGGATTCCCCCTCGAAAACTTGTTCTTCCAAAGCACAGAGGAAAAAACAGAGAGGAAAAAAATCCTTTTAAGTTCTGCATCCCTCTTTCCACTCCATCTGAAGAGCAGGCAGGCAGTGTGGAGATGAGCTGGGCTGGATGGATGAATTCCCCCAGAAGAATTTCTTCTCGATTCTTTTCTACATTTTGATGATTTAATTTCTACGGCTCTCATTAGCACCTCCTTTATCCCCAGCTCTTCTCCAAAGGCATTCTGCTCTCACTCCCTCCTGCTGCGAAGGGAGCAGCAGAGCAGGGATAGAAGCGGATGCTGTGCACCACCTCATGTTGAGGCCTGGAATTTCAGAGCCTGATACCAGCTCCAGCTGTCTCCCATGGCGAGGGAGGTGGAGTTCTCATCTGCTCCGGAATTTACTCTGCTGTGCCTCATCCTCACAACAAGGGCTCAGTGACAGTGTCCTGTCTTTTGTTAAAGCCTCATCGTCTGACACATCCGCTGAAGTCCCAGCAGCCAGATGAGCTGTCCCATGGGCTCTGAGGGCTGATTTCTGAAGAGGAAAATCTGTTTTCCCAAGTCCATCCCTTTTCTGCACTCAAACCTGTGGATAGAGATAGTGCTAAAGACAACCTTGCAGCCGATATAGCAGCTGTGCTAATTACCAAAGAGTGGGAACAGCCTTGCCCTCACAGCTAATGATGGGGATAAAAGTGAGCTGGTTACTAGAGAATTAGTTGGAGTCTGCTGGCTGTGCTATGAGGAGGAAGGGACAGGAGGTTGGGCAAGGGACAGAAAAAGTGAGCCACTGCACAAGGGGCAGACTGGGTTAGGTGGCTGTGCTAGGAGCCAGCCAGAACTGCAGAAGGAAGAGAGAGAGCCAGAGCTGTGTGGAGATGCACACAGGAAACTACAGAGGAAAAAGTAGGAAAGACTTTTGGATAACAAGATGCTGATGCTTGAAGCCCTCTGAAGATTTATTGAAGCACTCTGAGCACTGTGGCCATCTCAACAATGACACAAACCAACCCTGGATGCTCTCCCAATCCAGCCCAGGTCTTTCAGGAGGGTCACAGGATTTTGTGTCACCCTGTTTGTGAGCAATCCTCTGCTCTGCGTCTCCTTCCCAGGACTCTCAAGAGGGAAAGGAGGCAGGCTTTGACAGGTCAAAACTATCCAGCCAGGTTTCCAGCCATCTCCTGCACATCTCTTTACTGCCAATGCCGTTTGCATTCCCTCATGCCACAGATCAGCAACAGATTTGCTCACAAAGTACTGCTGTGCCAAGGAAAAGGCTCCTGACTCCCTCAGGTCAGGCATGTAGAGGAATGACATGCTGCCTGTACTTTTCTCTGGCATCCTTGGGCTGCAGGTGCCCGCTGTCACATATTCATGTTGGAAAAACATGCACGATGCTTGTGAAGCCCAGGGGTCAGTGTTACCTATCTGTAATTCTGCATTTGGCACAACATCCCACACGCAAAGCCAGCTGTGGTGGCCCGAGCTGCACTTGTACCAGCCCCTGGATGGGAAAGGGGCCCAAGCCCATCCAGCCTTGCACCCAATGATGTGATTTTGACTCCTAAACAATCAATTTAGTAATAACTCAAGAAAGAAGTACAGAAGTTACTCCCAAGGTTATACACCGCAGAGCACAGCACTGGGACAGTGGGACATGCTCTGCAAGGAGCAGGGCAGCACAGCTGGAGTGTTCCCCATGAACTTGCTTTCAGGCTGCTGGACCTGCTAAATGGAAGATCCAAGGGGAACATTGGCTCTCAAAGCACAGAGATTTCTAAAGCGTTTTTGTGACTGTTTCTCTTTCCTCTGACATACTTCCAAAGCTGCATTTGTGAATGTCACCTTGTAGACACACATCCCTGTGACAGCACAAAGGGAAAGGGAGGTTACACCACACCTGCATTCACTAGCTCCTAGCCAAGTTTGGCTCAGCCTGCTGTTGTGGGGCTGCCACATTGACCAGGCTGGCTTGGGGAATGCTGCAGGTAACTTCTGTGCTGTTCAAAAAGAGAAACCAGCTCTCAGCAGCCAAACCAGCATTCCTCAACCCCAGCCAGCTCCTGGAATCACCAGAGCTGCCCTGGCTCACCATGCTGCAAGGAGCATTCTTTCTCCTGAGCTCACAGCTCACACACACTCAGGTCAACCCTTCCATGTTCATGGGAATCTCCCTCTTTCTTTAAGCCTTACACACTGACAGGTAACAGGTATTCTACTGCTATAGTTTTTTCACCCCAGCATTAGGCTACCTGAAAAAAAAAACCAAACCCAAAGAAAATATGCACTTAGTAAGACCTAGATCAGGCTTATAACCAGAAAAAAAGCAATATGCTCACTCCAGAGCACTCAAAATTTCCTCAAAAGTCATCATCTGCACTCAAAGGACATCAAAGACTTTCCAAAAAGGAAAAATGTGCCCTCACAGCTTGCATATTCTCCCACCCTCTTGCCTGTAGCACCCAGCAAGTGATTCCTCCTCCCTGTTCATAACTCATCAGCTGGAAGGTGAGAGAAAAAATGAGTGCTGAGCTTGAGGGAATTTAAGGAGAGACAAATGACAGCAGATCCTCCCTTGGGGTTCACAGTAGCACCTCTGGCTGGGTAGGGGCAAGTGCTGGCAGGGAACTGGGGAGACAGGACTGCAGTTTGCCAGAGCAGGATCCCTGTTTTGGCTGGCAGGTGCCCATCGCTATGTGTGGGGCACATGAGCCTGTCCTGAGCTCGTGCCCACCCTCAGTAAATAACTCATCCTCCTAAACAGCACTGTCTTTGTTAAGGAGGGAGCAAAAGGCACATTGAAGGCATTTACTAAATCAGGTTGTGAAATAGGGGCTGTGAGGACTCAGACACCATCGTGGGCTGGCTGCCCACAGTCTGTCCCCGAAGGTGGTAGAGGCAGAGCAGCTGCCAAGGCACAGGTGTGGGGATGAGTGAGACTGCAGCGGGTGAAGCCCTGATGTTTATCTGGGCACTGGGAATGAGGGAGCCCAGATTTTTATCTGTGCATTGGGAGCAGGCAGTCCTCCTGGGAGGCAGCTAACCTTAGGAACAGGCATTGAGTCTGTCTTATGGTTGAAATGCAGGGAGAGAGCTGGACACAGATGGGAACGCTGCGATGGGAATTCGTCCCTCTCCAGCAGGGAGAGAGGCCAAGAGCTTTCAGGCAGCCCGGAGAGTGGAGCTTGCCCCACTGTGTCCTGCTGTGGCAAGCCAGTCAGATGAGACAGGGGCAGGCCATGCAGAATAGAACAAAATGCAAATCAGAGAGAGAAGCTCATCTCAAGAATAAGGTGATGTGCTGCTGTTCAGTGAGAGGTGCTGTGAGAGCAACTGATGCTGAAAGAGCTGTGAGCACAGTAGGTGAGGCTGCATGAGGTGACAAGGACAGTGATGGATGTGGCTGAGCCTGGAGGGAGAAGACCCTTCCCATGAATATGGTTATTATCATCTCATTACAGGTTGTCAGCCCTCAGGTCCACATGGGTTCAAGTGAAGCCTCCCTGAGCTCCAGCCCCTTGCTCTCCACACCCCTCCCCCAGCCAGCTGTGACTCCCTGGAATCAGGAGAGGAATTCCCTGTGGAACAGGCACCTGGCCTAGCAGGTCCAACAGGGTGTACTGCCTGCTTCTCTGCTCCTCCTTCAGCAGGCGTGGGGCTCAGGAGCAGACTGGTGTGTGCTGGCTCAAAAATTAAACTGATATTCAGGCTAGATGGGAAATTGAAGTCTGGAGGAGGAAGAGGAGGAGGTGGAGGATGGAGCACAGGTATACACATACACAGGTCTTGCCCACTCCATTGCTGCTGGGGCTGGTGAAGCAAAGGGACATCCCATATGGGAGCTAAAACTATGCAGAGAAGCTGAAAAGCTGTGGTGGGTCTTCAAAATTTCAGCTGCTTCCCATAGCAAAGGCCATGGTGACACCAGTCCAGCCCATGAAAACCTGCGTAAGGAGCTGAAACCGAATGAGAAAAACTTCTTTCACCTAACATAGGTGTGGCACAAGAGCAAAGCTGGGAGTCTCACCCAGCAGTTCAGAGGGGAAACACCGCACAGCTCATTAGGAGGGCAATTAGTTACTCAAACCATTTACTGAGGATTATGGTGGGATTTGCACCAGCAGCTCTGAATGCCCACCAGCCCACGCTCTGTTCCCAGAGAGATGGGACCCAGAGCCGGGCTGGTCTGTGTGGTGAACCGCCCGGTCATCCTGGCTGCCCCCACGCCCTGGGGATGGTCCATTCAGTTGACACAGCAGAACAAAAATATTTTTCATTTGGATGGAGATAAAAGGTAAAAACTTCACATCTAAGAGCTCTGAAGTGTTTTTGTGGAGGTGGTTTATCTCCTTTTTCTCCAGAGAGGCTCCTGCTAGACTAAACCACTGTGCAGCTATCCAAGGATTTCAGTCATCAGCCAGCACAAAATTCCTACAGAGCAGGGAACTCACAATTACATTTTCATTTTTAAAGCTCCAGTTCCTGGAGCAATGGGAGGATTGTTGTACCTCACCATCTACTTAAAGTAAGGCAAGTTTTTTGCCTTCCCAGAAACTCACAGATGCAAAGACAAAGTCAGTATAATGTTTTAAGGAGATCTGATGCTTGTTGGATGGAAATAGACTTCCCAACACTGTCTTCTCATGCTGGTCGCATCCCAGGGTTTGTGGAGCTGCTTTGCTGCTGCTGCTGGAAAAGTTGGTCTCACTCTCACACACCTCATTATTGTAATTGCAGCTCTCAGGGACAGGAGAAATGTGCTCCTTCAGAGACACATGCAACCTAATGGCTTCTGACTCGCTGCCAAGGATAAATCATCACAAATCAGGGCTACGAGGACTTTTGGAGAGCCCTTCTGCTTCAGGTGTTTCACCCTGTCAGGGAAGGAGCCCTCTGAGAACCCATCAGCCAGCTGAGTGTTGTGTATGGGGAACACATTGCTGGCTCGATAGAGTGAGGAAAAAAATCAATTTTAATTCATTTTCATACCGGGCAGAACATTTGGAAACACGCTGCCTCCAGCAGGCAGCCCCAGGAAGTACTTGGGTCAGTCCTCACAGGTGTTGCAGTGCACTTGGTGAGTTTTTACAACTTTATAGCCACTCATAAAGGTTTACATGTTTGAAAAAAGTATTTCCACCAGCTCAGGATGGCAGGAAAGCTGGCTCAGTGCACGGGATTCTGCTTTCCTTGGGGGGATGTTGCTATGGGAAGGGGTTGGTGCTCAGTGGGCTGGACAGAGCTCAGCAACCTCCCGAGGCATTCTGTGGGAGGCAGGCGTGGGGGACTGTAGCAATGTATCTGTATAACAGCCCATTCTGATCCACCAGCCAAACTGGTTGTGAGTAATATTATCAAACCACCTGCACTTTCATTGTTAGAGCTCTCAGCAATTCATCAAGGTTACTGAGAAAACAACAGGATCAAAAATAAGAAGGGAGCCTGAGAAACTCTCTGCAAAAATGTAAACCCTAGATAGGGGAAGCACAACGTGAGGATGGACGCTTGACCAATTGGATGTCCTGAAGGATGTGTGCCTGCCTCATGAAGCAGCTTAGCCAACCCAGAGATGCGTGCCCACATGGACAGTAGACCTAGAATCTGTATCTGGCATTAATGTAAGCAATAAATGGCTTCTGTTGGGATCATATTGGTTCGTTTGTTTCAGTGGCCTATTCCCCCCTGCAGGGGACCTGTTGGGAACCCCACGGTGCTGCTATGTGGGCTGCACTGGGCAGAGGAGCTCCGAGGCTGCCCACAGCCTTTGCAGAGCATCACCACATAGTGCCACATACTCCTAGGTCTTGGCTGCCCTGATGGGAGCAGCAGCACAATCCAGAAGAGTGCCAAGGGACTGGGTATGTGCTGAGCCCAGGCACAAACCACAGAGGGAGTGATGGAGCTGAGCTGATGTGTGCTTCGACCTCATCCTCAGCCTTCATCCCCATCCCCACGTACAGAGAGACATGTGGGGCAAGGGAAGCAGAGCCCAGGGGTCACTTTAGTTGGACCTTGTCAGAACAGGGAACTCAACCCTGTGCTGAGCACAGCAGGGATGAGCAGAGAAGCCCCTTCCTGCATAGTGGATATTTGCAGGAGAAGGTCTGGCCAAAGGTTGCTTCACTCCCTCCACATTGTCAGTGGGATTTGCCCTAGCAGGACTCCCCCAGAGATGCCCTTGAAGACCTGCAGAGCAGCGCTGCAAAGCCCTGCAGAATCGGCCTTGGCTGGGTTCCTACCCAGTGTTGCTGTTATCTCTGGCTGGATCAGGTGATGCCAAGCCCCTTTTGGATGAGAAGCAGCTCTCCCAGCTTTGCGCCACAGCAGGAGCCATGCTGGGAACTAGGCGGGGTGAGGGCGGATGAGTGGCACCCTCCCGGCCCCTCACCACTGACCTGGGCCATGGTGCCTCCCTAGCCCCCTCTGGCTGGATGGGACACCAGGTGGATGCACTGGATGCCCACCAGAACCAGCCCTGCAAGACTACCTGAGGCCAGCCCAACCACCACTGTCCCTGTGCAAACCCTGGCTCTCCCCGCACACAGAGCACAGGTTGTCTGCCATGCTCCACAGGAACCAAGAACTGGAGCTTTCCAGAGACCTCATGGGACACAGAACCCTCCCCTGCCAGCCAGGACATCAGTGATAGCCCCATGCTACTGCCAGGAGTGATCATCCTTCCCACTGACTCATTCCCGCAGGCACAGAGAGATTTGCGTCCTTCCAAACTTAGCAAGATTCATGAAGGGTTTTCCAAAAATCATTCATCAAAACCTCTGCAGATA
Source organism: Pycnonotus jocosus (assembly GCA_013400435.1). Taxonomy (NCBI): domain Eukaryota; kingdom Metazoa; phylum Chordata; class Aves; order Passeriformes; family Pycnonotidae; genus Pycnonotus; species Pycnonotus jocosus. The sequence continues at coordinate 290,532 of VWYP01008891.1, read as the reverse complement.
ATTATGAGTTTGTTGCTCATTTATTAGCACCAGGCTGTAATTACTTGCTATCCAGATGATTTGCTACACAGGTCATGTGGTGCTGAGTAGGTCAGATGAGTACAAGGCTCAGATTAGGATTTTTAAGTATGTTTTTCTAGGAAAGTCTGCAATGCATCCCTAAATGTTGCTGTGCTGTCAACAGCATATCTGTTTGAAGGCAGAGGCAGGCATGGGGACTTTGGGATAAAAGTGGATAAGCCTTTATAGATAATTTTGCTGTGTTTTGTCCAGCTATAGCAATGTAGTGCAGGTGGACATTGCTTTGTGTTTTCCAGGTGTGTGACTGCATCCCTGTGACAGTTCCCCTGTCCCCAGCCAGTGCCTTTTCAAGGCATTTTGCTGTTCAGTGGTTGGATGCAGCACAGAAGTGGCCATGCAACAGCACTTGGCTAAAGCCCTGCTCCTGTGGCCCTCTGGTGACCCTGTCTTCAGCTACGGTTCTGTTCCCCATTCTTGTGACCAGCCCTGTTGCCAAAGCTCCCAGCCCTGGGGCTATGGTTGTACCATTGGGGTGTGCAGACAGTGCTCCCTGGTTTTAGGGGAGAAGGATGCCATGGTGCTGGAACTACCCAGGAACACAGGGAGCAGATCCTTTTGGCAACAGCTGCCCTTCATCACTCCGTTTGGACACTATGGCTGCCATAAAGAGCCTGTCTTGTTGCCCAAAGCAGAGGCAGAGCAGGAGCCACCTCTCCAGTTCAGGTGGGAACAGAGACCCCAGGAAGTGTCAGGGCTTTCAGGAGCTCTCATATGGCAAGTGAAGCTCAGCTGGTGTTGCTCCTTTGTGTCAGAGCCGGTACCAATGGAGGCAGAGCCCAGGCACCCCTGGGCAGGGCATTCCCTGTGAGAGTACACAGGATCCACCCTTACTGTGGGGATGGGCAATGCCACCTGCCCAGTGTGCCTGGGGTCTCTCTGCATGGCTTCGGCTGGGCTGCCTGGGCTTGGCAGCAAAACCTGTCCCAACACTGGAGCAGGGAGAGGGGCTTCCTCACATGCAGTGAGTCACCTGCAGAATCCAGGGAGTTCTGGGCTGCCTTTGATGCATGGTTCATCTCTTTTTTCGGCACCCTGGGGGGAAGTTGGACATTCCACACACCCCAGACCAAAAGTGGTTTGAGGGGAACCAAGGTGGGATCACTGCCTGGCTTTGTGTGGGGCAAGTCAAGATGAGCTCCAGCACCTCCCAGCCCCGAAACTGGCCTCAGCCTGCAGCCCACAGGAGTTTTGCTCCTGGAAGCAACCCTCACAGCTGGCCACAGCCACCTCAGCACCTCTGGTCCCTCCCCTCCCTTCCCAGCTCTGTGTGTGTGGGGCATGTGGGGCTCAGAGGGTCTCCAGCAGCCCTACACCATGAACAGCAGTGGGTACTCTGCCTCTGGCTGAGCAGGTGTCAGTGTGGCCTCCTGAAGGGCACATTAACCTCTGGGAATGATGTCAGGCATGGAAAGCAAACCAGACATCCCAATGTGGGCCTTAACTTCAGTGTCTAGGGCTCCACCAGGGCTCAAGACTCTGCTCTCCACAGCTTCTACCTCCTTCTCCTGCTCCCCTCTGGGCAGAGGATGCTCTACAGTCTGTTCCAGAGGCAGCACATGTGACAACATGAGCTCTTTCCTCACGCTAGTGCAGCTACCCAGCCAGGAGCTGTGGTCCCATTTGGATGACTTGCCTTCAGCAGTTAAAATCCTTTCGCCAAAATCCTCAACTCCTCAAAAGGCTGGAGGGTAGATGTGAGATTCCCTGCAACTCAGGGAATCCAGCACTGGCGGGAACAGGGAGCAATGCTACAAGACCAGCTGTGGGGAACAGGAACCCAAGTGTTCAATGGCTCTGAGGGATCAGCTGAGTTGCTTGGAAAAGGGGACCAGGAGACTAGACCATCTCCCACAGCTGCTGGATAGGGTCCCCAAGTGCAGCTCCTCTGCCTGTAGATAACAAGGAATGTCACCACTGCTCACCCCTTTGGTCACACCATACTGGCTGCACATGGTGGAGGGGTCCCTGCTGTGGAATACCTCTCAGAAACACAGTGAGGATGATGCCAAGACCTCTGGAATTATTTTTTAGAACTATTGGAAATACACGTGAAGATGATATCCTTCCCCATGGTGGCTACTTGGGAGATGCATCTTCAGGTTCTATCCTGATGGCAGATAGGGATGCTGCCTCCCCACGGAGTCCAGTGCCCTGCACATGTCCTACACAGACCAGAGCAGTACAGCAGGGCCAGGGGTGTTCCAGGACCATCTCTGGAGTTTTACTGCAACTTAGAAATGAACAAAACCAGACCAACATCAAAGGTGCTGGAACTCACCCAAACAGGAGGCTTTGGGGACCTCTGGGGTGAAATATTAGGCATTAATCACCACTGGCTCTTCCCATGCCAGTTCTGTGCAGATTTCCGGCCTGGAAGACTGAGAGCATCTCCTTCCCATACCACCAGCCACCTCATATGAAGTCCTGGCTTCATGAGGGGATGAGGCAGATCTGCTGGGGCAAAGAAANTTTTTTTTTTTTTTTTTTTTTAATACAGCCTTCATTTGTTATTGCTACTATTATACCTGTTTCCCAGTGGCTGTTGCCTTGGAGTGGGAAACACTCTGATGCTGTTCCAGGCATTTTTTCAAAGGGTTGGGGCTATTTGCTTTCAGGTTTCCATTCAGATTTCTGGTTTTAGACAAGAACTAACAGGCTTCTTGTCTGGGCCTGGCTGGCAGTGCCTGAGATGAGCAACCACAGGCTTTTACTCCTTACTCCCAGTGCTTAAAACACACTTTTCCAGAGCGTGGTGGTGGGAGAAATGTGACCTCCCTCCCTTCCTGTGGCTGGACATGAGGTCAATGACACCACATAGGTGATTAAGTGATGGGCCACTTGCTTGCTAGTGAACTTGCTTGTGGTGCAGTGAGTGCTCTGGGACTCACACACCTTCTCAGTGTGCCAGACATTGCTCTGCTGGTACTCACAGGTCTGTTCTGTATCCATATCCCATGGGTGCATCATGGGACTGTTGTGTCTGTCCCATACTCATGGTATAAAAAGGCTCTAAGCTGATCTCTGCAAGTTTTCCAACACATTTTGATCAAAACACTTTTTTAGGCCAATGCACCCCTCCAAGGAAATGCAGAAGAGGCATAAAATGAGCCCTGTGGCAATTTGGAGAGCTGTCAGTGCACATTGCACATCCCCACAGTCCATGGAAAGGGGAAAGCAGCAGAGGACAAGGTTTGTGCCTTTGGGTCAGCTCAGGTGTGCTGGGATGGCAAAGACCCACCCATCCCTGCTGGCCCGATGGCCACCGCTGGCTGCATTATGGGGAGCACAGATCTCAGTTGGACTGGCTCCATCACTAACCACAGGCATGCAAGTCAGAGTTAACACCATTAAAAAGAGAAAACCTTCCCCTGTCCCGGGGCACACCTGGGGAAAAAGATGGGTCAAAGCTGGGGGTCTGCATGGCCTCCAAGCCCAGGTCCCACTAAGTGCCAGCAATGTCCTGCTGTTTCTGTCAGTTCTTAAGTGCCAAAAACCTGAGGTATCTGGGCTATAAACTCAGGCAGAGACAGGAAGCTGTCAAGAAAAAAGTGAAGCAGGAGGATTTCCAGCTCGACTGGACGCCTCAGGGAATCTTCCATTAGTGGCTTTAAAAGACGTGCATTGATGGTTCTTTCTCCATCTCTTTATTTTTCTCTCCTTTCTTTGGAAAGAACGGAAACATTTCGGGATTAAAATCCCTGCAAAGATCCCTTCCCACTCTGCAGCTTTAGAGCTGATTTGTCTGTACAAAGTCCTCCCTGCATCACACATGGAGCATAACCTAAATTTTTGTAGAATCATATTTATGGCTCCTAATTAGGGGAAGAGCCATTACAGAGAAGAAGAAAAGCAGACTCAGGTCAGGTGAAGTTGGAGTCCTGGGGATCTGCACAGTGGGTGAATACACCAGATATGGGTGGACAGGATGAAACTCTCAGAAATCCTTTGTGCTGTGGGCAGCCCATCCCTTCCAGACCTGGAACACAAGCCTTCAGCAATTATCATCACTGTTCTGGTCCTGCAAGCTCCAGGATTTGGGGTTTTAGGAGTTAATTTGAGGGATTTTTTTGTCTGCAGCTCCTGTGCACAGTATGCATCCCTAGCACTAATCCAAGACTGTCAGGTGTCTGGCATAGGAGATGCTAAGTGCTTTCCATGCTTCCTGCCCAAACTGGATTTAAGGGGAAAGAAAAGATGCAGTGCTGAGAGGCAGGTGGAGCAGCAGCATTGGTGCTGCACAGCCCTAGCACAGAGCCATGGCAGTGCATCAGCTGGATTCAGCCTATGCTGATGCTGGTTTACCCCAGTGCATCCCTAGTTCTGGGCTGTGTATCTGTGGACAGCAAGTAAGTTGTTTTTTTAATAAATGTGAAATTCTAGCTCTTGCTGCAGTACTTTGTCGGGGACTGTGTTATTTCATGTATCTGGGTCAAGCTTATTACTTCTTCAGTAGCATATTCCAGGGAGCTGAAAGTGCAGCTCTTCACCAACATCCAGCTGTGCTTCATTGCCATCTCCTTCCAGGGTGATCTATTGGGACAAAATTCTCCATGGAGAAGTTCTTTCCCAAACAAAGATACACAATGGGAATTTCTCCCAATACACCTAAGCTCAAACCTTGAGCCAAAGGCAGAAGCAATTAGGCAGGGACTGAGCACATCCATGAACCCCCTGGCACACTGGGCACCGCTGGACTGCTCTGTCCCAGCAGGAAAGTGCTACTGAGAAACCAACAGGTCTTAGAACTCCTCCAAGTCTTTGTGAACTTGCACTTCATGATCACAGCAAAGAGAGATGAACACCCCATTTGGGGCACTGTGAGATGGGGCATGCCCAGCGTGGGCAGCTGGAAAGCCCTGCTGGGCTCAGCCTGTGTGTGGGAGCAGTGGGAGGTTGGGATGCAATAACCACCCCCTACTCAACATGCTGCTCCTTTCCCCTGGCTCTTGCACCTTGTTCTGGGAGAGCTAAAAATAGAGCAGTGAGCAGTTTTTGATAGCACCAAGAAATTAAACAAAAATGCTGGGTTTTGTTTTAATTGAAAAGCATTTTTTCAATGTCCTTGTGGCTGTGTCAAAAATGATAGACAGTGATTGGGCTTCAACAGAAAAGTTTGACCCTCAAGGAAGATGTGTGGAGCAGCTGGAGCAGGCTGAAGTCCTCTATGGGGCAGCTGGGGAGGGTGGCTTAAGCCCTCATGGGTGTCTTGCCCTTCCAGTTACACCCCTTGCCATGGGCAGGGACATCTTCCATTACCCCAGGGTGTTCCAGGCCCTGTTCAACCTGGCCTTAGACAGTTCCAGGAATGGGGCAGCCACAGCTGCTCTGACAGGTAGATGTACCTCATGTTCCCAGCTTGCTCACTAATCCCCTTCTGGGAAACATTTGTAAAAGCAGGTTTTCCCACTTCAGAGAGCATTTCCCACTCCAGAAAGCCATACCAGCTTACCATTTGGGGTGACAGCAGGCACACATCACCTACACCATTTGTCACACTTTTGGTCACACATCCCTGGTGTGAGAAATCCCCAAGGAAAGCTCTTCAGGTAGGATGGAATCCTGCTGTTTCCCTCATTGCACTGGAGTCTTGGTGAGAAGTCATAGCACAGAGACCAAGTCAGGCACTGACCTGAGACCCCAGGATGGGACAAGGAGGCATCATCACAGCAAGGGCTACACAGAGAGCTCCCTCAGCGGTGCTGAGGCTGCACAATGTGCTCTGAAAAATTGAGAATAATGAAGGAATTTCTGGGAATCAAAGCATTTTTTGCTGATAATCTGCAGACAGAATCACTGCCTGAATTCATAAAAAACCCCCACTGGTCCTGATATGCTTTCTCAGCCCTGATCCTCTTACTGAAGCTGTTCAAAACTGGTTTAGAGAGTCTTCCCTCTCTCAAACAGGAGTGTAAATGTGCCACAGGTGCCTCCTACTTGGAAGGTGGCTTTCCAAGGCCCTCTCAGTGCCTGTCTCAGTGCTCACTGTGCTGAGACTGACATATTCCTCTGTTCCTCTGGATCCCGGCTCCTCTCTGCTGCTTGTTCTCACAGTACTGATGCTCTGTCGCAAGGCTCCAGCTCACATGGATCCTCAGCTTGGTCTGACAGTGATCATTCTTTCCAGTCCTCAGCATTCCAACTGCTCCCATCCTGTGAACCCTAGTCAGTATACTTTAGCAGACAACTCTAGAAGTGGATCCCCGCACCAGGATGAGCTGCTGTGTTCCCAAATGCCAATGAGCCCTCCAGGACACTGTGTGACATGGGTTATTGACATGACAGAGCTGGTCAATGCAGCTTCCACACAACAGTACAGAATTAAAAGTTGAAAAGTCTCAGGGACTTAGGGGAAGAGTGAAAAAAAAAGAACATTCATACAAAATAATTCTCTAACTTTCACATCAGCCCCCTGGCCACACAAGGCCCAGGCAGTCCTGTTCTGCACCATGAACTAATAGCTCAACCTTTTTCAGCTAAAGTTGAAACAGTCCAGAGCCAGAAAATTGTCAGCAGCATGTCTGAAGCAATGCGTGCCCAGCTCCTCATCTCCTCCAGTGCTGTTGGTTATGGAACATTTCCAGCTGCCTGCTCTGCCCTACCAGGCACCCCCGTGTGCGTGGGGCTGTGTGGGCAGGCTGGCACACAGCAGATTCTCCCCACGTTATCAGCCCTGATACCTGCCTATGGCCACAGTGACCTAGGATGTGCCACCATCTGACTGAGTTCTAAGGCACAGACCAAGCCAGGGGCCACGCTGGTTCACACATGGCCAGTGAAGGTTGTGGCTTTGGGGACCAGGCACAACCAGGTTCCAAAAATCTCTGCAAGACAGGTGATGTCCAAAACCTCCATTATCCACATGCTTCTGGGGACACAGAATCATAGAATGGTTTGGGTTTGAAGAGACCTTTAAGTTCATCTCATTCCACCCCTGCCATTGGCAGGGACACCTTCCACTATCCCAGGTCACTCCAAGCCTCATTCAGCCTGGCCTTGGACATTTCCAGGGATCCAGGGGCAGCCACAGCTTCTCTGGAAAACCTGTGCCAGGGCCTCATGACCCTCACAGGGAAGAATTTCTTCCATATATTCAACCTAATTTTTCTCTCTTTCCATTATGATGCAGCACTCCCTTCTTCAGGGATCACTACGGGACTGGCTGTGCCAGTCTGGGGCCGGGGGGAAGACCTCCTGCACCTGTGCATCCTTCTATGTGTGTACCAGGGTAATGGGCAAGGTGAGCCACAAGGAATGGCAGGGAGCCTTCGAGATGCATCACAGATGGTTGCTAGCCTGGTTTCCCCCAGTAACACCAATATCCCACAAGTAAAAGCAAGAAGCTGACCAGACCTCAGGGACTGTATCCCATGAGAGTAGCAGCTCAGCTGGGCACAGATGCCTGAGCTCAGCAAAGCAAGCTTTGGGTCACTCAAGAGATCACCCTGTGGTCATTTTGGAATTCTGGGAATAAACTCCTTGTGGCATCTGACTGCTGAGCCAACATCCCCAGAGAGCGTGAACAAACACATGCCTTGGTGATCCTTGCTGAGTTGTGTCCATCTGTCCTGCAGCTCTGCCCCACAGCACATCACCCAAAGAGATCAGGGAAAATCCATTTCCAGAAAAAAACCCCAAAAGCAGTATCATGCAGGCAGATGTGGGGCAAGGGCAGCGTCTCCTGTGCAGCCCTCACAGGATGCTCCCCTCCAACATTCCTGAGGAATCCCTGACGGTTTTGGACACAACTCCTGCAACATTGACCCCTGGGGGATTTTACACAGTTCATGCACCCCTCAGTGAAAGAGGCAGGGGAGAGAAAAATAGAGAGAAGTTACCAGTTTTTAAATTTTTTCTCCAAAATTTTGCCCATTCATTCTGGGCATATGGCCAGAAAGCAATAAAATTCTGTTCTGTTTAGAAACAGCTTAGAAACATATAAATAACAGCAGTTTGGGGTGGCAAGTGCTGCAAATACAGGAAGTTTTAAGTTCTTGAGTTTATTAACATCTGAAGGGGATAACGAGAGCTTTATAACATCTAATTTAATTAAATACTTCAAATTGGGGATGTAAAATTTGCCATCATGAGCCATAATTATATACCTTCCTGACACTGTTGTTGTTTCTCTACAAGCCAAAAAAAAAAAAAAAAAAAAAAAAAAAAAAAAGAGGAAGTGGTGTTTTAATTGATGTAGTAAATGAATTTGTGCCCATTGCTCAATGATTTGTAGGTCTGGGGAGGGGGGCTTTGACTGAGGTTGCTTGGGCAGGGTGGGCAGGAAGAGAAGGGGTTCCCCAGCCCCCATGTTTCCTATCTCCTTGGGCCAGCAGGGAAACGGCCTTCAGTACTCAGGCCCAACTAGCTGTGGTCACCTGTCTTGTGCTAATTGAAGAAAGATCTAATTTTTAGCCAGGCCAGGGACAAAGGTCCTCATTCATGGGTTCTGAATGTTTCAAGCCCTTGGAAACCCTCATTGGAGCACGGGAAGGGAGGGCAGCCCCAGGAGAGGAGGAAACACATGAATATTTGCAAGGAGGAGGACAGGGGAGCTAATGCCACCAGGGCTGAAAAACTCAGCTGTGTGTTCCCAAGAAAAGCTCCCACCATCATAACCAGGCACAGCTGGGCTGGCACGTGGCACTGGGAACTAGAGCAAGATCCCACGGCAGTGGGGAATAGGATGGGCCATGAATCTGCTGGGCAGCTTGTGTGGAAGGCCAAATCTCTGCCATTGCTGGTAAAACCAGAAGAAAGCAGACCCACTGCAGTTAAAAACATTTTCTCCTCTGTCCAGGTTTTTTATTTCAACCCAGATTCTTTGGAAACAAACACACATCAAAGGCAAACCCAGGAGCTCTGGCCTTGGCTCTGCTGCTCACCCACACTAGGTTTGTTTCATTGTACACTGGTTCCTGGCACAGAGAGACAGAGGATGTGGAGCTGCTGTGTCAGACTGGCCATCCCACACATCTGCACTGTGAGCCAGGGCTGGCAGAGAACCTCAGCAACAGCTCCCCATGCACAAGGAACCTGCTAGAAATGCTGCCCTTGTCTCCAGATAACAGGTCCCTGCTTTAGCAGAACACTTGGTGTCAATGAACTGGGGCGAGAGTCCAAAAACCAGTCCTCTTTACTGGTGCTGCTGTGATCCTGGGAGTGATCCCTCTCCATCAGGATACAGGAGAGCTGGCTCCTTGTTTCCCAAGGTGCAGCAGTTGCTTTGCAGCATAATGCCAGTACCCAGGATTAAAACCAAAAAGAATTAGATTTAATTCCAGTGTCTGGTTTCTGATTGTTTCTGCTGACTCCTTTTAGATCACCATCCTGGTAACACCTCCCCTTCCAAGGCAGATCCATTCTTCACACCTAACCCTCTCACTGAATACTCTGAGAAAATACAAACATTGAGACCATGCCAGGAGTTCCACAGTGCCATGGGTAGGAAGGAGGTGCCCATGGTCCCCAGCCTGGCCACACTGCCAGAGCAGAAGCAGGATGGTTGGCAGCTCTCGGTCAGGTGCTGCTGGAGTCACCTTGTGTCTGGAAGAAAAAACCAGGCAGCCTATACCTAGCTGAGCAGATACTTTGTCTAGGTAACAAACAGTTGGTTTTCTTTTGGCTGCTTGAGGTCCTTGGTTGTGCCATCAAAGGACCCAGCTCAGGGCAGGATGGGCTCTAGGAAAGAGGGATCAGTGTTTGCCATTCTGCCTCAAACCTTCCCCAGCTCTGACTAAGTGTTTGGAGCTGCAATTAGATAGAAAATTAAACCACATATGGATTATTCCAGCCATAAAATATAATCAAATTTAAGTTAGAGTCACTCATGTGATGAATGGGTGACTGGCATCAACCACAGGCAATCAGGGGAAGGATGCTGCTGGTAACAGATGGTGGGCACCTAAATTCTCCCCTGTTTTCTGGCTAGATGTCTAAAAACTCAAACAGAAACACCCTGGGGTACAAATAATATTCCAGGGTACAAATCCCATGATATAAATCATAAAACCATGGAATTATTGATTTGGTTTGGGAGGGGCATTAAAGTTTGTCTAGTTCTGCCTCTGTGCAGTGGGCAGGGACACTGTACTCTATACCAGGTTGTTCCAAGTCCCGTCCAACTTCACCTTGAAAACATGCAGGCATGGTGCAGGCACAGCTTCAAATACCACAGGGTACAAACCCCAGGGTGCCAAAGTTTGCTGTCTGTGCCCCTCGGGCAATGGCTTGCTCTGCCTCTGACTACAGCTCAGATCCAGAGCCTCCTATCCCTTTCCGGAGTTCCCACTGCATTCCCACGCTGTCAGAAGGACAGGCTGGAAAGCCCTGGGGTGACCACACTGGCCTCCAGCCCATGCCCATGTCCCCCTTGGCACAGCTTGGCACAGACCTCCCATGGCTGCAGGGACAGTTTGAGGAGTTTGTTCTTCTGGTGTCCCCAATTCTCTGTGACCCGCTGCAGGGGCAAAGCATCATGAACCAGAATGGGAACAAATCCAGCTGAGAAATAATCCAAAGAAAAAGAAAGACAAGAAAGAGGAGATATTTTTCAGTTATCTGATTTCTCAGTTTGATTCATTCTGTACTGGCTCGGTCCAAGGACAGGGAGGAGACAGGGACTGTGAGCAGGGCTTCCTCTGGACTGACCCCATTCTCTCCCTTCCTGACTGTTTGCAGCCCAGAGTCTGAAGCTGGGAGCTGCCCATGGGCTAGATCTGGGCCAAACTCTGAGCTAAGGGTCACCTCTATCCCTGTCCAGAGGGAGAGGCAACTGTGAAGGAACTCAGTTACCTGGGCAGTTCATGGGTTACAGCTGCCCAGTCCTGGTCACCTGTAACCTCCTCCCACCACATCACTCAGCAGTCAGTCCTGGGTGGGAGCTGCAAGCAAATGTGCTGTGTGCTTCTGAGGAGAGACATTTTCGGTATTGAGAGGTACTGAATGGCCTCTCAGAATAGATTCTTGCTCCTTGCTCCTGAACAAAAGTGATGGAATATGCAGTGTTATGGCAGTGATTTATCCACTGTGGTCCCCAGCTGTGATGCTCAGTGGGAGCAGAGGTTTGCTGAGGCATGATTTAACCCACAAGAGGCCAGTGTGGAGCTTCCTCTCCACTCTGTCCTATCCTCTTCTTCCTTCACCTGACCCTGAAGGGATCACTGATGGATACTGCTGGGGCACGTTAGCAGCTGAGCCTGGCAGTAAGGGCTGCGATGCACAACATCCCCATCCTTTCCACCAGCATCCCCAGCATTCCCACCCCAGCAGTTTCCCAAACTTTTAATTTTCTCAGTGCTGGTGGCTCTGATGACAGTGATTGGCTTTGAGAGAGCAGCAGGAGAGACAGACCATTTGTGCTGCTGTGGCACCAGGAGCACAGCACAGCCCCAGGGCAGGTGTCTGCACCCTGAACTCCTCTGCTGTGCACGTCACTGCCTGGCACCAAAGGCACCAGTGGCACCACTGTCTATCTGCCTCCTGGCCCCCCCGGGCTGCCTTCCCTGATAGCACAGTGGACGAAGCCACCTGTCTCCAATCTCTAAATAAAAGGTCTTAAAGACCTTTACGAGAGAACATGATGCTACTGGGGGCCAGACATGCACTTTTCACGTGTCAGCCCCTTCCCAGACCTAGCAGAACCTTTCTCCCTGCACTAAGGTCACGTGGGCTGCTTGCTTTTTCCTCCAAGGCATGTTTTCTGGGAACAGGTAGCAGTTCCGCCCCATGTGCAGCTCCTATGTTCCAGAGGATGGGTTTCCAGGTAGTCTTGCTGTCCCTGAGCAAGAGTTTGTGCTCCTCCAGCCAAGGGGGCCTCTGCCCATGGAACTTCAGTGAGGAGACAGAACCAGGAGGTGAGTCTGAGAGCGTGAGAGCAGGTGATGGGAAAATGTTGAGGCAGCAGTCTGGAAGTGGTGATGCAGATGGTCAGCCAGCGACAGGCTGCAGCCGAGCCCCGGCACATCAATCACTCACTGACATGAGTCCTTCTGACAAGCCCACCCTCCTGTCACTGGTTTTTAAGCCTCTCCCAACCCCTCAGCATCTTGCCATGCACAGGGCAGGCACAGGCATCCTGGCTCCAGAGCAGAGAGGAGGAGCCGGATCCTCTCGCACAGAGTGGAGATGCACCCACATTACCAGCCAGCCTGTTTCCCTCTGGCTCCCCACCACACTGTACACCTGCCCTGTTTCCATTGATGTTTGAAACTCCAGCTGCCTGAAAATGCCTCTTTCTTCCAGCTCACTGACAGAGCACTTGGACAACACTGAGTCAAGGAGAAGGTCCTCTTGTACTCTGTCCCCTCAGTGCAATTCCCTCTGGCTCATGGGCAACCTCTACCAGCTGGGAAAGGTCTCATGGATTTGGTCTTTAGCACCCCAGTGGCACTGGGCTGCTAGCTTGGCTCTGGGCACATGGATGGGAGCCCCTGGACTCTGTGGGAGCCCTGTTCTCCACCACCCCAATGGTGGGAGAGGTTCCATGTTGGGCTCTCCGAATGCCTCAGGGCCAGTGGCTCTGTGCTGCAGGTGGGCTCTTTGCAGCACCAGTGCAGGTAGTTCTGCACCCACCACTTTCAAGGGATTGGTGATGAGTACATGTCCTCCTCTTCTGTAATCTTCCAGAGGTGGAAGCACCTGTGTTATTACTTTTAACCACGCTTGAGCACCACAGATGCTGTTGTTGCGTGTTCACAAGATGCTGGAGGGCTTCATGGACACCCTCATTCCCAAGGCAGAGGTGTAGAGGACAGTATAGCTCCAGAAACGACCCCAGTGCCACTGTGCCATTAATCCATGTCACACATTCCTGAGCATATCCCAAATCTCTGGTCTGCCCCAAGGGCCCTGCTGTCCTGGGCACACAGGGAATCTGGTCACCCATGGGTGCACTACCCTTCACCTACTGCCTCTCACAGATAGGAATATGCAGCAAACCAGGGCACCAGAGGACCTGGGCCAGAAAATCAGCTGCACTGATTTGTTTATTTACCCAGATCTGCAAAAGTAGGAAGAGAACCTGCAAACACCAGAGACTCTTCAGCATCCTGCCTTTCCTCCCTGCTTCCCTGGAGGATAGATTAAATATAGGAGCAAAGGCTAGGCCCTTGGTTCAGGCTTCCCTCAGGTTTCCCCCTGAGCATTGTCACTGACTCCATTCAATCTCCTTGCTGTCCCCTCCCTGTCCCATGCTGCTGCAGTGTTGGTGTGCAGCTGTGTCCCCAAACAGACGGCAGAGGATTTGGGTTTAAGCTGACTGGGCAAAGCAGAAAAGAAAGTTCTAGTTCCAGTGTGTCCTGGCACTGGATCCTTACAAGGTCACACAGGCACATCTCTGGGGAAAGATGGCCCCACATCCTTCAGCAGTGGAGTTCTGCAGCATTCCAGGCTTTTTGACAGTCAGGGCTCATGTAGCTGCACAGGGCTGATGGATGCAGCTGCCAGCAGCTGTGGTCCTGCCTTTGCCCCATTCCTGGGTTTGCTAGGTCTTTCTGAGCCTTTAGAGGCTCACCCTGTGGGCTGCTGCTGCCAGCCCTGAGGCAGGCACTCATTCTATGGCAAATGCCTTTTCCTCTTTGTGTCCATCCCTCAGCAACAGCATTTTGCATATAAACCTCAAAGGAGGAGATATAATCCCATAGCTCACAGAGCAACTCCTTTTATTTGAAGAACTGTAAGGATGTAATTTATTTCCTTCTCCAAGGTTGTTGTTCTATGGAAAGGATGTGCATGTGATAGGACATCATGAGGACTCCAGAGAACAAATCTGGGGGAACAGTGAGTTCAGAAATATTAAATGATTTTTCAGAACAGAAGATTACTCCTTCAATCTGTGTAATGCAGGGAAACAAAGTGCTTAAAAGAATCCAAGAAATGCATTCAGCAGCAACACTACCTCCTACATCTTGGCAAAAGCAGCAGGCAAAAGGAAACCTAACCCGAGGGTCTCTTTGACAACAACCTGTCAGATGCCTTCCCTGGTGGGACTGGGAGAAACAGGGGCTGGAGGATGGCAGGAGTGACAATGGTGGGGTCTGTGGGACCCTCTGCCATGGCAGCAGCCACCAATGAGCCCCGAGTTCCACCACAACCCTGGCATCGTTCTGTTGGTTGGGAGTGGATGTGGCTGCAGCAGATGTGTGGAACAAATACACTGCCCAGCTGTGAAGCGCTAATGCCACACACGTGTTCCCTCTTCTGTATGCTCAAATAGAGCCAGCCCGAGGGAACATCAAACACTCATGTAAAGAAGTGGTTTTGATGTTCTAAGCTAATCCCTTTCAAACAGGTGCTGGAGACAGAAAAGCAGCACAGTGTTTTAGTGTTGGCAGACAAGCCCCTCTCCCACCCTCTAGGAATGGCTGGGAGTCCCTTCCAGAGCCAGCTGCTCCCTGCACATCCCCATCTGTTAGAAACTGGGTAGACTGGCTCTTCACCACCACATTCATACCAAAGCCTGGGCTGCATGGAATATTTGCTTCTTCCTTGGGAGGAATCTAGAGTACATAGTTCATGTATTTTCATGTGAAATGCTGTTTTAAAACAAAATAATCCTTCCAGAAAATTTCAGGCAGTATATTTTGTTCCTCTTGAGCTGTTCTCATGAAATCTTAGGAGAAGCAGCACCACCCATGGCACAGACCTGGCTAGCACAGAGCCACCTCACTCAGATGCCCAAGTGCTAGATGGTCTTGGAGGAGGCAGGGGACAGTGGAGAAATGTGTTTCCACCATGACCCTTCTGCCCCGGGAGCCTCCAATAGCCACTGACAGTGCTCTTTATGAGAAAATTAAGGAGAGTGACAGCCTTGTCCTCATATCATAATGGCTTTTCCTAATGCCAGGGAAAAAAAAAATAAGCTATTTCATGGTGTAATTACAAGTAATAAAAAGCTCTGTGCTGACAGATATACAGCACCCCAGTATCTGCCTCTGTCAGCCTGGCCCCAGCAACACTAATCACCATAACAATCCCACAGGAACTGGAAATAAGGCTCTCCCTGCCAGACCTTGCATCTGGTCCACTGCAGCCCCATCCAAGCTGGCCTTGGACACTTCCAGGGATGGGGCAGCCACAGCTGCTCCGGGCATGCTGTGCCAGGGCCTCCCCATCCTCCCAGGGAAGAATTCCTTCCTATGAGATTATTCTTATCTGGCAGCAATGCGTTAAGCTGGGGTGTTGTGTCGCTTGGCTTGTAGACGATCTGCTGGCTGTTGGTGACGTGGGGCATCTCTGGAGCTCTTTGAGAGATCCTGTCCCTTAGGAGTACTGGGAAGTATATTCTCAGACACAAGGCAAGTCCTCAATGTGTCCTTGCTTCTCCCTGCCGAAAGGAACAGGCCTGCCTTGCACAGTGCAGATGTGCGTGTGCCAGCAGGTCTCACCAAGGTGAGCACCCACCGCCCCTGGTGTCACACACTGTCCCGGGTGTCACACACCACCCCTATGAGTTTGTGACACCCTGGGAGTTACACACTGCCCCCGGTGCCACACACCGCCCTGGGTGTCACCACCTCTGGTGTCACATACCGCCCCACGACTCACACATCACCCCTGGCATCACACAACATCCCTGGTGTCACACACCACCCCAGGTGCCACACTTCATGCCCCAGGCTGTCCCCTGCAGTCCTACAGCTTCTTCCATTTGGGATCTCTGTGTGCCAGAGTACAGAGACACATGGGTTCTCTAGGAGCTGGCGCTGCTGGTGCCAGTTTTTCCTTCCACTCCAGCCCTCTTCTGCACTCCTGCCTACACCCACCTCACTGCTGGCTGCCATTCGCATCTGCATATCATGCATATTCATGGTAGATGTAGATAATTAAATATTCATGTACGCAGTGATTGAACTTGCAATTAATCTGGAATTTGCTGTTCTTCTTCCATCTCCCCCACCCCACAAGGAGCCACAGGCAGCTCTGGCTGCCAGAGGATACCAAGCTTCCCAG
Organism: Pycnonotus jocosus; assembly: GCA_013400435.1. Classification (NCBI taxonomy): domain Eukaryota; kingdom Metazoa; phylum Chordata; class Aves; order Passeriformes; family Pycnonotidae; genus Pycnonotus; species Pycnonotus jocosus. Next base: position 274,506 of record VWYP01008891.1, on the reverse strand, counting down.
CTGCTGAGGGCTAAAGCCCAGAAGAGAGGAACAAGCACATCTCAGCCCTTTACTGACCCACTTTTCCCAGATCTGTGCTGTTGTGCAGGAAGGAGCACAGGAAGAACCATAAGCCACTCCTCTTACTTGCTCCAGGGAGCCCATGGTGCTGGGAGCACAGAAACAGGGCAGCAAAATTCCCAGTGCTGCAGGTGTAGGAACTTTGCCTCCGAGCAGGGCTGGTCTTAAGGTAAAGTTGTCCCCACCTACCACCAGTCCCCATGGAGGTACGAGAGGGTGCAGGGTGAAAGCAAGGGCAAGGATGGGGGCTCTCACCAACAGACAGGCCATGGCCAGAGTTTTACAGATGCTGTAGTTCTTCCAGAAGCCCCAGCCCAGATTCTCAGTATCCCAGCAGCTGGCTCCTGCTCCAGGATGCTGAGGGGATGGAGCCCCTGGAGCTCTTGCACGGAGCCCCCTCCTCACTATCGGGGCTTCCAGCTCGCGTCCAGCTCCTGCAGCACCTCACCACATCTTCCAAGGCTCCTGCAAACTCTCTATTCACCACGTGTTGATGGTGTGTCTGGAGCTTCTGCTTCAAACCACAGCCAGCCTGACAGCTCACTCTGGAAAAGAGCTTCAAACAGCCAGAGACTGGCAGAATCAGAACAGAGATGGGATGGGGTGCTGAGGAAGGGGAGACAGTGAGCATCGGGCTGCGGAGATCCCCAAAACCCTCATTAGGCCTGTTCTGCTAGCACCTTGAGACCAGAGAGCCCAGCCTAGCTGGTTCTGCAGCCACATCCCCCCCTGCATCGCACAGAGCATCCTCCCTGGTCAAGCACAGCATCATCCCTTGCCATGAACAGCATCATACTTGTACTTATCCCTGGACCCATAGGGCCCCACAGCCCTCACAGTCCCCACCAGCACACTAGGGTGTCATCATCTCCAGGGTCCCAAACCTCCCTTTTCACCCCAGACCTATGTTAGAGCAACGCAAGTGACTCCTTGGTGACTGTGACTCTTTGAACAATCTCTTGAGCTGTTTTATTATTAGTAGCCAAAAAAAAAAAAGTGGGTCGTGTTGCCTGACTTCTCTGGCCAGGATACACTGATGGATCTCCCAGACAGCAAAAAATTGTTAAAATCATCAGAAGTATTTGTTAAAACTTTCTCTGTTAAATCCCTCTGTGTGTTTTGGGGGCAAGAATTGAGCCCTTCAGGGCCATCACAGGCAACTTAGAGCATCCTGTGGATAAATGGTAGATGCCTTGAAAACCTTGGCAAAGCAATCCTGAGTGTCTACTCACCTAAAAAACCTTCCCAGCAGCATTCGCATCTTTCCTCAGGCCTTTAGTTACTGTCAGTGATATTCTCATCTACTACTCTTCACTACACAAATGGGTTTTGAAAATCATCTCCTTGAAAATCCCTTGTTTAAAGCAGGAGAAATCATCTGGCAGGGATACAAATTGTCCACAGACTGAAGACTGGGGGTAGTTCAGCTGAAAGGGAGTAAGGTGTTGAAAGGGCTTTTTGGGGAGCCCAGGCACAACTCAGAGACCCCCAGCTCCCTGCACTGGTGGTGACAGCTCTGCTGCCCTGGGGCACTGCCAGCTTTCTCTCCAGTTCCCCCCAGCCACTGCCCACTCCTGAGCTGGCTCTCACTCTCGGCAGTGCCCATCTGCCTTGCGGCAGAAATTATGAGAACTAGTGGTTTTTCAAGGTAATAAAGTCGTTTTCTTCCTGTCACTCACTTAAAATCAACCAAGGAGCGGGTTTTATATCAGCACATATGCAGGAGATCTTCCTGGAGTGCAGGGCAGTGCTCTCCTGCTGCACTCCATATTTAGCTCTAATTATCTCATCAGTGTTTGCTGCTGCTGGATAAAGACCTTCATAGTAAAACCAGCATGTCTGGAATGGCAGAACTGGTTTGCAGAGCCCCGGGTCAGCCACGCTCTGCAGCCAGACACGCTCGTCCCTCTGCTCAGTGGCACATACTTGTCCCTGGCACTGGCCATGGTGTGTCACAGCACAAATCACTTGTGTATGTGTAGATGTGGGTGTGGATGTGGGTGCAAACCCTTCCCATGCTGACTGAATAAGACCCCAGTATGAGCCTCAAGGTGCCCAGTCACACCCAGGGCAGTGGCAAGAGGGGGCTGCTCCCCACTTCCCTTCTGGGATGGGATTGAAGATGTACCCCAGGTCCCAAAGAGGTTTTGAGTGGTAGTTCCAGGCTTTCCCTGCAAACTCCTTCAGGACTGGACTAGCCAATTATCAGCATTTTGGCAATGACAAGCCCCCATGCTTCCTTCCCAGTGCTCGTGTCCTGAAGCCAGCAGAACATACCTGGGGCAGTGCTGGGATTTTGGACTGTGAGGAAGAGATCCCAACCTGGTTTGCTGCAGGACAAACAGGTAGTGGGGGACATAGCATGTCCCCTAGTCCTCCCTGCACGTCCTCCATGGAGTCCCAAGCCTTTTACAGAGCTGAGAGGAATTTGGTCACTCCACAGCCTTCAAGCAGCCATGGACACAGACACAGCAATGCACAAGGATGGTCCACCAGCATCGTGGTGAACCCTACAGTCCTGAGGCATTGACATCCCTACTTGGTACCCTCTGAAAACCCAGACAAGGGCCTTGGGACCACATCTACAGTGGACAAGCCAATCTGACATTGTGTTCCACAACAGCTGTGCTACAGCCCAAGCTGTAAGCAGCTTCTTTTGGCATCCCAGAGTCTCATCCCACCATAATGATCCTTCCTGCTGGCATTGCTGAGTCCATTCTGCATGACTGCAAGCATGCTGCTGTGGGCTGCTTGACTGAGCTGCTGAGCTGCCCCAAATAAATCCACTCAGAGAGAGGAGGCTGAGGAGCAGGAGTTTCAGGGCTAGGCTTTCTTCCTCCTCATTGTAGTAATGTGAATATCTGGCTCCAGCTTGCAGAACCCACTGCTCTGAGCTGCTCCACATTCTCTCTTGCCTTGTGCAGATGCTGCTAATACAAGTCAGAGGATCTTCCTGGGTGAACACCTTGCACTATTTGCCACTGTTTGCTGGTGCCTTGTTCCATGTTCCTGCAGGCTCTGTCAATGTTGACTCGCAGATCGTTGGATGTGAGGTAACTCCATAGGAACCTTCTGTAAACACCAATGAGGCACCACAAGCAAATGGCACAGGAATCGTGGATGAGTGTGTTCCTGGGAGATGGCAGGACCAGGCACAACCTTAGGACTGGGGGCTGGCAGGAGCTGGGGTCCCACCACAGGAGCCCACCAGGAAGAGCAACTGCACCTGGACAGTGCTGCAGCCATAGTGACATTACCATTGTGATATTAACATGCTGATATGGCCCTCCAGCTCTCCCAAAGCTGGAAAGAAATTTGCAGGGATTTACTCTCATGAACAAATTCCAAGGGTCTTTGCAAAGAGCATGGGTGCACCACCCCTGAGGAGGACAGCATGAGTCCCAGTTTGCTTGGGCAAGAGGAGAGAGGGCTCATGGCCACAGTGAACAAAGACCTGGCAAGGATGGGAACTTGGGGCACCTGCGTACCCCTCCTGAAGCCTGCGCTACACAGAGAACCTCCTTCCCACCTTGAATTAGGCCATGCCCAGAGCCTGGTGATTCAGAGGGGATATGAGCATCAAGCCACCCTTGCCCAAACTGGTCTCAGCACGAATGAGTGCACTGCAGAGTGGGGTGTCACATCAACTGATGCTTTGGCTACAAGCCCTGAAGCACAAATAAGTCCTATTGCTGCCCCCCTTGTCCATCCTCACCAGCTGGCGGGGTGGGAGCACACACCCCCCCCCCGACCGAGCCTGCGAGCCAGTGCAGCGCCCAAAGTGCTCTGATCTCTCCTACCAGACCAGGCTGGCCTTGGCAAGATGCTCTCAGAGCCAAATCAAACTCAGTTTGTGGAATGATAATGCTGCTCTGGTGGATGTTTAGACACTTCCAGGCTTACTGTGGCTTAGAAATGAGTATTTATTATTAATTCTATTCCTTCTCTGCTGTCAGGGTAAATCACAGGATAAATCACTGCTACTTGGTGATAAAGGGTCCAAGAGCCAATCTTTAGCTTTGCCTGAGAGTTATGCCCATTTAAAAACAAAGATCCTGACAAAAGAGACAGATTTCCTGGCATGGAGTAACTCTGTTTAATTAGTGAGGTGATTCATATTTTCAATCACAGTTTATAGCAGGACCTTTACAGTCAATCATAAAGCAGGAGACTACAGGTCTGCCAGGCCCTCAAAAACAACCCATCTATGTTCCCTGTGGGGCAGGCACCAGTGCACACAGCTCCTCAGGGATGGGGTCACCATGCCAGCTGACCCCCAGCACCTGCAGACCTTCACCAGAGCCACCCATAACCCCTTCCCAGTGGGTCTGAAATATAGGAAAGACAGACACTCCCTCCCCACCCCCCTTCCCCCTCGTGCCTCATTCAGGCCTGGGCTGCTCCTGGACGAACCTTTGCTCTCCAGATCCTGTCTGCTGGCTCTCAGCCTCCCTACAGCCAGCAACAAGGGGCTCTGCCAAGTGCCACTGCTGTCCCTTGGTGGCCATTTGGCTCACAGGTGTAGGGAGCAGGTGGAGGCTGGCTGCCCCTTGATGCTTTTCCCAGCGAGATCATAATCAAGGACATCCTGTGATTGGAGGGCTGGGCAGAATGCTCTGAGCATCCCCAAGCTGAGCAGACACTGCTGAAGAAGCTCCACCAAGCTCCCATGGCCATGGGAGTCATTGCAATGGTGCTGGGAGTCTTGAGGAGGTTGGCCATGAGAAAACAAATCTTTGGCCCTACATCCACTCTGAAGTGGCAGAAAAGGTTCTTGTAAGGTTGACAAACGCAGGGTGGGATAATGTCATGCTGAGCCAGTCCCTGGAAACAGGGACACTGTTGTGGACCAGAGCCTGTCCCTGGGATGTGGTGTTTGGATGTGGGTCCAGCCCTGCAGGACCAGCTGGGATGGAGGCTCAGCTCAGTGCTATCTTCCTCCTGCTCAGCTGGGCTGGAGTGAGAGCCAGCCTGGCAAGGAGGTTAAGTAAGGTACCAGCCCTGCACAGGGCCACCAGCCCCACACAGGACCATCAACCAGCCTCTGACTGGGCTACACCAGCTGGAACTGTCTAGACAGCCCCAGGAGCCAGAGGCTGCCTTGCTCTCTGCACCTCCACTACCACAGCCCAGGCATTAACTCAGAAATGAAACAGACATGGCCAGGGCCCATAAAATTAATTAGCTCTCACTTTAAATTAAGCATCTCAAATGAGTATTTCATGGCAATTTAATTAAAAGCCTGAAAGTTACACTGTAATAAATGGCTGGAGCAGAGCCACAGGATGGTGTAGGGGCACAGTGCCTGGAGCTGGTGCCATGTCCTGGCTGTGCTGAGGTGTCCAACTGGCAGCAGGAGCTGGTATCTCCCTCCTGGAACCACCAGTTCCTTCCTCCTAAGCCTGTCCCTGAGAAGCATGTACCCCCAGGGCTGGACACAGCTGGGGCACACAGGTCTGCAGGACAGACTCTGGGGTGGTACTCTGACACACAAGGGACTGCTCTGAGGCAGAGGTTATTGGGAGTCTGTCTCCACGCTTCAGCATGGCCCCTGACACCCTGCTCAGCATCAGAAGATGTGGGAGAGCCAAGAGGAGTCCTAGAGTGGGAAGTTGTGCCCAGAGCATGCACCAGCATTGTCAGGGGCAAGAAGGACCAGGCTGGCTCTGCTCAGTGTGTGATGTGTCAGGTCCATCATCATCACCTGAGGTCCCTTGTGTGGGATTCACCTGATGCTGAGTGTGCCTTTGTTAGGTACCAGCAACTAATGGACAAGACAATCTGTGCTGAACAAACCTTGACCAAGGGCAAACCTCACCCAGCAAGATGTCTGCTGTCACCTCAGGTCCATGTCCTTATGCTCTTGCCAGTAAGTGCCCTCCAGGTCAGTCTTAGCAGGACTTCACATGGACACAGGAGTGACCCAGACAGCAGCAGCCAAAGCTCATGGTGCCAGCACACTGCTGAAACTTGATGCTAATGGAAAGGAAGCAGCAGAGAAGAAAAAGCAGGTTATTCCCACTCTGATGAGCCTTGAGGATTCTTGGCAGCATGTCCAAGCAAGAGCCAGTTCTGATGGGAGGGCTGAATTCTGCCCTTCTCCCTCACTCCTGTCTCTGGACCCTCAGAGAATTTAGAACAGGTTTATGTGAGCCCACAAGAACACAGTGCAGAAAAATCACCTTCATTTCCCAGCCAGGTCCCCTCCTCCCCAGATACTCCCCTCCCCATGAACTCACCCAAGCACTCAATGGTGTGCTAAAGATCAGGGTGCCAAGGGACTTCCTTCGCTGGGAAACTGCAAAGGCTTAAAACACAGCAGCTCTGAAATACAGGAGCAGAGATCTGGGGACAAGGCCCTTCCTGTGGGTAACAGCAGTGCTGAGTAGAGACACAGCCCTGGCATAGCCACAGCCCTAGTACCAGTCCTGGTCTGGGAACACCATCTTCCCATGGAGACAACCATCCACCTATGAGCCACCCCCCTCCCCGTGCTGTCCCCGATGCCCACACTCCCAAGCAGCCTGCCAAGGACAGGACACTGCCAATAGACATACAGCCCAGCTCAGCTGAGGTTTGTCCTTTATTTGGTGTCAGGTTGGGATCTGATGTCCTTCATGTTTTAAGGCCATGTTTGAGGCCTGGCAAGATGTCTAGCACAAACCAGGCTGCAGCAGACAAACAGGGTTATTTTTACCCCAGGAAGAAAACAGGGAGCAGGCAGGATGTCCTTCCAGGGAGAGGGACAGGGACCAGGGCTGTCCTTCCAGGGAGCAGAGGTGTCTTTCTGCTCATGCTGACCACCACCATGTCATACATCTCCCAAAGCAGTGCTCAGGGAAAGAAGCTCATTGGGGTGAGCTTCCTAAGATGCCCACCTTGGGGGGTAATACCTTGGCCAGGCACCCTTGTGGTACTCAGGCCAGCCTGGCAGCACAGCATGGAAAGGGCTGAGCATGAGGTTCAGTGTTGCAATAAGACACGAAGGAACGAGACTGCACTCTGTCTGGTTGAGCAGGAAGAAGAAGATTTATTATTAATTTCTGACTCCATTATATAGAATTCTAGAAGAGGCAAAGGATTGGAGGATGGTGTTGCCACCTCTCCAACCTCATTGGTGAAAATCAGAGTCACTCATCTAACTCCTCCTAGAGGAGAACTGTGTAAACAAAGATGAAAAAGAAGTCTAAAAATACACATTATTTACATGCAAGTCCATGAGAACTTCACTGCAGGAATGCAAACATCAGAAGGCAATGAAAATCAGGGTGACGGTTTAGCATGTGCTGCTGACACCAAAACCACCCCTCCAAGGCCTCCCAGCCTCAAACTTCCAAGGGACTCCCCTCTGTCCCCTGGGGTTTGGCTCCTCCATTGCAACCCCACACCGGCGATGAGCTAGGGGCTGGGGAGAGAGGCTCTTTTGAAGTAATCCTGGGGAATCCATCAGAGCACAACCAACCCAAGGCCTTCCTGTGTTACGGAAACTGGATGCTTATGATCCCACTTTTAACATTTCTCCCAGGAGACCACTGATGCTGAAGCCATGCTGTTTCTTGACATTCTGTTTTTTGAAGAGGAGCTTGAATTTGAACAATGAGGCTTTGACAGGAAAGCATCCTGCCTTGCCTTCTCCCTTCATGCTGAAACTATTCCTCTCCCTGAGGAGACCCAGCCTGGCTGTTGGAGAGTGAGAGAGGCTCAGGAGCACAAGTCTGATCACTTGGGGTGTGGATGCTCCCCTCTTCATGCACCCACCCATGCTACAGAGGGATCCCAGCAGCTCTTACTCATAAAGGCCACACACATAAGACAGACCCGAAGGGCATCGTTACATCCATGTCTCACCATTATGTAATGACTAATTTACCTTAATTACATTAAATTTATAACAAACTTTTACCTCATTCCTAAGGTATTTATGCTGTTTATTCTTTTGCTCTGCCCCAGCTTTCTGATGAGCAATTCCCAGTTGGTTGAATAGTGGCCCATAACAGCACAGCCTCTTGCTGCCTGGCTTACTTCTCTGTGGAATTTGTAATCCCCATACTGCTAACCATGTGCCAATCCCACCAGTGCCCCAGTTACCTCATCAGCACTTTGGGGGCATTTGTGAATCCCACACAGCTGCAGCCAGGTGGGACTCTGCCAGCTCTCCCACCCACTGCCTTCCTGCAGCCACTCATGTAGCTGGTTCCCACACCAGCTGGTAGAGGTGACATCTCCCTAAGCCCCTCAGACTCACAATCCATCCATGAGACCATTAATTCCTGTCTGAGGCTTAGGGACATCACCCAAGAAAGAGAACTACAGCACCTCCCTGAGTCCAAGCAGGACCAGAAATCCAAATGGGAACAAGAAGCCCTTTGCGAAGGTCGTGTGGCTTAAAGAGCTCCTCCCTCACTGGTTTCCTCCCCATCATCTCCCTAGGACTGGCTTCCTGATTTCAAAAGCATGGAAACAAGTGATCCTGCTGCCAGCAGGACCACCCGTGCTGTGCTGGCCTGGATCCTTCTCATCCTTGCTGTCCTCAGCTCCAGCTGCCTTGAGTGCTTTCCCAACCCTTCTCAGTTGTGAGAGCACCTCATCACCCCAGAACCATCTCCAGGACATTTCAATGGATCTGAAGAACCTTCATTCTCTCATCCAAAGAGCCCTGTGCAGCTGAACCATCAGCATCCTTCATTCACTGGAAGTGTTTCCAGAGGAGTTCCCTGTTCCTCTGGGTTCCTGCAGCCAACAGCCTGGGACCTGATTTTCTCTTGCTTAGTCCAGAAGTGCCAGAGAGGTGTGAAATACCTTGATCAGACTGGGGGGTCGTGCTCGTGCCTGCGCAAAGGCAACCTCCTGTGCAAGGGCCACCTGTAGAATCAGAAGCCATTTGCCACAGAATCTGCTGGAAGACTTTAATTCCCCTTGGTGCTTGCACAAGCACCCACCACAGGAATGGCAGCCAGCGTGCTTTCATTATGTCTACAATAATTAGGATCAAAGGCTGAAGAGGCTTTATGGGCCAAATAGCATCAGGGCAGTGCTGGGCTAACGGTTGGATTCGGTGACCTCAGATGGTTTTGCCAACAAAAATTACGATTCTATGATTCCATCCCTCACACTGTGGTACCTTGCCTTTGGGCAGGTGGGTGCTGTGCCACTGCCCCTGGGGAAGTGTCCAGCCCTGCTGGGCTGTGCAGCAGGGTCTGTCCCACGCCTGTCTGACCCGGCCTCGGGGCTACCCGTTGCCTCTGCCCCTGCCTCAGTTCCCTGGCTGTGCCAGTTTATCGTTGCCAGCAGTCATCCTTCACCTTGAGATATCACCAGGCTCCATAAAGGACACCGTGGCACCAGGACACTCCCGGTCGCCCGGTGGCCCTGCCCGCCCCCTCGGATCAGATCCCCCTCTCTGGTCCCCACTGCTCCCCAAGGCCCCGCTCCCCACGCCTTGTGCCCGGCAGCCCCGCTCCTGCCGCTGGCCTGGTGGCAGCTCCGGGGACTTGCTGCCATCCAGTGGCTGCTGCCGCAGGGATGGAAGCTCGGCTCCGGCTGCCCCAGCACGGGGAACCCGTGTGTGTCTGTGTCTCTGTGTGCCGCTGTTCACACACGCGGGTCAGTGTCTGCACACAGGCGAGTTTGTTTCTGCCGCGCGTCCGTCGGCTGTGCTGTGAGCGGGGACCGGGACCTTCCCTGCACCTGTAATATCCTGCTGGCTGTTATATCCTGCTGGCTGTTATATCCTGCTGGCTACTATATCCTGCTGGCTATTATAGGTCCCAGCTCGTCTCACCACCTGCCGCTGGGGTCGAGTGAGGTGCGGAGGCACGTACAGAACAGGATGTCCTCTCTCAGAAGGATCTGGGTGGGGGACAGCGCAGGACAACCATGTGGGTGTCACCGGAGTACAGCTGGTTCCACAACAACTCTGAAGCTGGATACAGGGTTTGGGATGCAACCTCCAGAAGAGAGCTCAGTGTGTGTGTGTGTGTGTGTGTGTGTGTGTCTTGGTCTAGCTCCTGCTACCTACCCATCTTCTGAGGTGTGCATTTCATGGTGTGACAGCCAAGAGGATTGGCAGCCAGTTCCTGGTCCCAGGATGACTGTAGGCCTATATTCTCTCCAAGATGGGAGACTGCCCCAGCACTGATGGGATAGGCAGCCCCACACAAAAGCAGCATGGGGACATCATTAATTAGTACAGATTCTTCTCTATATAACCTCGAAGGACTGTCCACCCTTGCTGCTGCTGGGAGTCCCTGACTGCCCTGGTGCAGCCAGGCCCCATTCTGCCATGGCACTGCCTCATGCCAGCTAGCTAAGCATGTAAGGATCTGGGGATGACAAGTCTACTTTTCCCTGGCCAGGCTGTGAGCAGGACTGTCCCAACAGACCCCCATCATCCAGACACATTCAGGCAGGCAGCTGGAGCCACAGGGCTGTGTTTGATTCCTGCATCCAGAATAGGTTTACCCCATCTCCACAGCTTGGCCAGCCTCTATTTTCATCTTTGACCATGGAAAACTTGGCAAGGGAAAGATTTTGTCCACCCACTTGGACATCGACTGGATAAGTGTTAAGCACAATTAAATTGTTCAACATAAAGCAACTTTATTAATATTAATAAAGCCCACATTTCTGCGGTCACTCAGGTGAGTGTTTCAGGCAGGATTTACTGTGTGGCATCTCCTGGTACTGCTAAAGCTGGGCAGCCCATCACCAGTGTTAATTAAAGGCAGAATTGGAAATTGTAACCGTGGCTTTTCTGCTTCTGCTTTGTGATAAATTATAATCTCTCCTGTAAATTAGCACTTATAATGTCTCCCATAAATTAACAAATGTTGGGAAGAAACAATCCCGAAACTGCAGGGGCTTTCCAAAGAAATGAATTGCTTTGTAGGGATGATTATTTTTTAATATCCCAAATTAGGTGTTTTCGAAACCCCGGCTGCTGTGTCACACCTCCTCCAGCAGCAACTTTTGACACTACGGCTCTTCCACTTTCACAGGAGAGACTGAGGGATTGGGGCACTCATCAACCCCAGGAGAGGGGGTGGGGGGATTCTTTTGGGCTGAACCTTGAGCAAACACCAATCCCTGGCTGGTGTCAGCATTCTGGGAGCACAGGGCAGATGGGGGCTGAAGGAGAAGCTCCATATCTTCCAGGGTGGCCACAGGCGAGGGCTGAATCAGGCACTGCTCCTTGAGATGCTGACACAGATCTCCACGGCAAGAAAGTCTCCAAGGCTGCCTACCTGCTGCATGCCCACCATGGGAATTGGAGGACAGGTATGGGCTGGGCAGAAGAAATGGGTTGAGGGAAGGGTCTGAGCAGGGTGGTATCTTCAAAATCCCTCCAGACAAGGCTCAGAGTCTGAAGGCCTGCTTGGTACCCAGCCAGGAGGAGCCAGGAGAGTCCAACGTGCTCTTGAGTCACTCCAAACAAACATACCTGCAGCCCAATCTGCTCCCATCCTGTGACCATTCAGTCCCCAGAGACGAGCCTGGAGGGGGTTGTATCTGTTGCATCTCCAGCAGCACACCAGGCAGCCCTGCCAGAGGAGTGGGACATCAGCACCAGGTCTATGGTGGCACCAGTGATGGGTTTACCTGCAGGGCCAGCAGGTGCCAGGCAATAGCACCTCAGGCTACATCCACTGCTGCTGCTCTGAGCTGGCAGGGTGGGTGTGTTGGCAAGCCCTGAGGTAGCACCCACAGACCCTGCTCCCCTGATACAACCCCTCTGCCCTTCTCCCCGGGGCTCTTTGGCTAGCTCAGATCCTTGAGAGATTTTGGAGGGATATATCAGGGACAAAACAAAAGATCCAAAAGAGGCTCTCCTCCAGGATTATTGCAGGGCTTTAATCTCAAAGGTTTACAGGGGAAAGAGAATGAACAAGGAAGAACAGGGCATTATATAATCTCCTGCTCAGGAATAGATAGCTGGGCCCTAGCGAATAAGGTTAAGAAAGGAAGGAAAGTTCAGACTAAAAGTGCTCCAGGAGCCCTGGGAGGGGGGGAAAGCCATTCCCCAGAGAAAACACAACTCCCCCTCCCTCAAAAGGGCTGGAAAGAGGGACTCACAGCCAAAAGCTTCTTATAGTTCAAAATGTTCTAAACTGGCGTTTATTGCTGTGGGGAGGCAGCTCACAAATCTCAGGGGAAAGATGTAATGTCTCATTGAGTATTTGCACATTCTTTCAAACGTGACCGAAAATAAGACATTCCTGGTACTTGCCATGACTGACAACACCAGTTGGAGCACAGAGAAGCCCCACAGAAGTGAGGATGAAGAAGGGAAGCACGCACACACACAGACACACACACACTCGTGTGCAGGCACACAGGTGTCTGGGAGGCTGTGTCCCCTTGAGCCCACTGCAGGGGGGAGGGATGGCTCCCACCACCTCGTGTATCCCCTGCAACAACTCAACTGCCCCATCTGTGCCTGACCTGGGGTGATCCTGGTGAGGTCCAGCATCCTATGTCCCACAGCCTGCCATCCTACCTCCTCCCCAGTCTCCGCCATGCCCTGTGTCCTCTGTTCCTGTAGTGCAAGAGCCAACAGCTCTGGGACCCACTGGGGTTCATTTCACCCTATTCCTGCTGGGGTCAAGCAGGAACAGGGTTATTCCTAACACCAGCAGGGAGAGGGAGGGACCAACCTCCCTGGACACCCGGGAACATGTTGAGAATCACAGGCTAGGAGGAATGAAGACAGGAAAGTGGGTAAGTGCAAAGCTTCAGGCACAGGAGATGGGGCATTACCTGTGGGTGGCACAGCAGGTGGCTCATCACCCACAGCCACTGTCAGAGCAGTGGGCACCCAGGAAGGGTTTTTCACTGTGGTATGATGTGTAATTGCACTCATGGACTTTTTCTCTTGGCACAGCAATTCTTTCCCACCAGAGGGAAGCACAGGCTATATAAAATAAAATAAAATAATTTTTAAAAAATCGGAAAATGCCCAAATGACCAGTGTGGCTCCATGCCTCCTAAACCTCTACCCCAAACCTCGCCTGCCCTTTGCAGGGAGTGCCCCCAGTCTCAGAACTTGGGCAGAAATTGCTCAACTCCAAACCCTAATTTCCAAACAGGTGAAGTAGCACAGAGATGAGCCCTGCCTGCCCACCCGCCCGTCCCATGCTCTGCCAGACTGGCCAGCAGCACCCACACTCCTGAGCGCCATAATGATTTCATTATTCCCCCAGAGCATCCCTGCATCTCCTATGACCCTTTGCTGTGCTCCTCATAGAGCTTGAAGATGGTTTCTCAATGCCAATCAGTGTTTGCCATGTGGATGAACAGGAAGTTTTACATCTTCATTGCCAGAAACCCCAGGCTTTCATCAATCCCGTGGAAATGCCAGCTTGGTTTTAATCCCTCCCTAATGAGCTGGAAACCCTTGCATTGGAATAGCCCACTACCCTCTGCTCCACTAGGAAGTACCCCTTGACAATACCATTGTGCCCAGGGCCACTCCCGGGGCTGAGTCCCCGTGCTGAAAGGAGAGTGATGCAAGGAGCTCATGTGCCACAGGTCGCCTTGGCCCAGGCTGTCAGGAGATCTTATATGATTTACTGGAGTGGCGCACAGAGAGGAGAAAACATCCCAGCCTGGTTCTGCATGACTCACCATCACTGCCTAGGAAGAAAGCGCTGCACTGTTTGCCCTTGGTAGGAGCACGCTATCCCTGCAGAATCCTCTCTTCAGGGCCTGGGTGCAAATGCAGGTCACATGGGTCCCAGAGGAGAAGCAGCAGCTCTGCATTCCTGGGAAATAGTCCAGGAGGGAACCCCCAATAACAGAGTGGTAACAGCTGGAGGCATCTCCAGCCCACTCCTCTGCCAGCTGCAGATCTCTGACTCCACCACACATGAAGCTCAGAGAGCTCCCTTGGTCCTTGTGGGCTCATGTACAGGGGAAAGCGCTGCTCTGGTGCTCAGGGGAGCTGCCCCACACACCACTCTGCACCACCTCTGGGGTGGCTCAACTTCCTTAATGGAGATTCCAGGTGACTGAGCCTGCTGGGTCCCCATCCCTCTGCAGGCAGGAAGGCAGAGCTACTCTCACCAGCCCTGGGGGCTGCCCCGATCTCCCAGGGGTGCTGCAGAGCTGGGGACAGGACGTCTGTTTGTGGAACACTGGGAAAACCAGGACAAAAGAAAGGCAGGTAGCTCCCCATGTCCCCATGCTGGGCGCTGGGCAGGAATACTTCCATGTCCCACCACAGCATCCTGGCTCCTGTTCAGGTGAGGGGACAGGACAGGACCGTTCCTCACAGCCACACATGGTCCCCAAGACTGCCCACCCGTCTCTCCCCGTGGCTGGAGGCTTACATCAGGCAGCAGATGGATCCTGTGCCCAGCAGGCTGGTATGGGGGTGGCACCGGCGATGCCTGCAAATACCACGGCTGCTGACGGTGCTGGTTATTCTTAGCACCCGTGGAGGCGCGGGCGGGGGGGTCGCCTGGCAGGGGGCCTGGCACCGCGGGCTCCTCTGGAGCAGATGGCTCAGTGGCATGAGCCAGCTCTCCCCACCGCACCAACAAGGAAGGAACAGGGAAGGCAAGACAGGCAGATTGCACCTAGAGCTCTGCCTGGCTCTGACCCAGCTGCAGTGGGGTCTTTGAGGAGAGGAGGTAATCTGGATACCATCTGGATACCTGAGAATAGCACAGGGTGCATCTTCTCTCCCAGACCACAGGTAGGGCCTTCCCAAAGTGAGCACGGGGGAGAGGGTCTGTGGCTGGGGGACCTGGACAGGCAGGCACGGGACAGACAGATGGCACATGGTTGGGGACATGGCTGGCAAAGAGCTGGCTGAACCCAAGCCCCTACAGCCCCACACATTCCCCCTGTTCTCTCCATCTCAGTCCACTACTCCCTCTTGTCCAGGGGGCTGCAGGAGAAGTCAGGGCAGGACTGGAGTGCCTGCCCTGAGCTGGGAGCAGAACACCCTGCATTTCAGCCAGGAGTAGGGAATCCCTTTCAGAGCTGAGGGAGTAACACGGAACTCCTTTGAGTGCAATAGGCTTTGGGGCCAAAGTTGCCTCTGCTTTCCTGGTCTGCCCCAGAGCTGGCTGAGTCTTCACTCCCTTCAACATGCCACGCCGTACCAGTTGTAGCTTAGGGCTGCAATGACATGTCTGGGTGTGGAGCACGTGGGTGCCCTTGAGGGAAGCGGGTGTGCAGAAACTAGCACTGTCCCAGTCCCGTGAACAGCAGGACTTAAAAAGGCCAGAGCTAAACATAGGAAACCTACTTTCCAGCTGCTGTCACCAGCTGATCACCTTGAACCAGGATGTAGCTCCCAGATCTGGGGCTTTAGGGAGCTCATCTTGGCTTGCAGGTGAGAAGGTGGTAGCCCATGATGTATGCCGGTTGCAGATGAGGAGTGAAGAGCTGATAGCTAGGGAGCAGCCCCAAGCCCTGTGTGGCAGCTCTGGTGCAGCTGGAGACACAGCCAAAGGGCACACAAGGAGCCTGGAGGAGTCAGCGACCTGCATCCGGAGCCACCTCCAGCGCCGTCGGAGCCGAGCAGGACGCCCCGGGCCCGGGGCAGAGCCACTGGGGGAGCTGGGGCCGAGGAAGTGATGCCAGCCCGGAGCGCGTCCTTCTCCCTGTGCCCACGGGATGGCAGCAGCCTCCCGCGGGCCCGCGGGCACCCGCCCACGGAGCGCGGCGAGGGGCTCAGCTCTGCCCGGAGTGCAGACGTAGCGCAGCTCATGGGGGCCGTTCTGAAACCAGAGGGACGGAAGAAAATGAAATCTCAGCGCCCTCCTATTTCCGTGGGACCTGGCAATAGTGAGGTCACCAGGGACCTCCTTCACTAACCCCTGCCACAGGGCAGATGGGTAAGGCTCAATTCCCTTCCCCCCCGCCATCGCCACAAGAAGGGCTGAGGAACCACCTCAAAACCAGCCCTGAGCATCCACCAGTGCATAGAAGGAGGGGACACTCCTGGGGCAGCATGTGGGTCATCCGTCCTTCAGGTATTCACCTGTTTTCAGCATCATCCCAGGGCTGACAGTTCCCCCCGCCCACACTTGGACCACAGGCTGGTGCCACCTCCACCGGGAGCCGGATCCTGCCGGTACGCAGATTCGATGGGGTCTGGCATGGGAAGCCCTACCCGAAGTACCGTGGCCACTCTCCCAGCTGTGGATCTGTGGTGGATCTGGAGTCCCATGACTCCTCTGGTTACTAATGGCCTGGAAACTGCTTCATCCTCATGGGACACATCTTCCTTCTTCACGCTAAACAGGGAACAGGAATATTTATTAGACACTCCTGCCTCTCCTTCAGTGGCAGCAGCTACCCCGTTAACAGCTCCGGCGGCACTGCGCTGCCACCGTGACCTCTGCTGTTCAGTACTCTGGTGGCTTTGCCCGGCCAGATTTGACCCCGTTTATCTCCTGTCAATCCCGCGCCCTTCAGACATGCTGCAATCCTCCGATCGCTGCTTCCTGCAGCTCCTTTCATCAGTCCTTTTGCAACCCCGTTGTACAGACGGCCTGCCGCTCCTACGTCCTGCCTGCCTATGACGGGCTTCCCCAGCCTGCCTGCCCCTCCCCTTGGCAGCTTTACCTCCTCGGACGCTTGCCCAGCCCTTCCCCACCAGCTCCCGGTTGTTCATCTCTCTGAAAGGTGAGGGCTCTCCGGGCTGGTCCCCGGGGCTCATTGACTGGCAGCGATGGCAGCCCAGCCCTGCGGCCCCCCCATCACCCCATCTCTGCATGTGCTTCAAGCCGGGACCTTGTCACCTTTCCGAATCTCATTCCGAGGGTCCCGGGCCAGTTGTCCCCACCTCTCTGAGGTGTTGTCCCATGCCCAGCCCCACCAGGACAGCATCATGTGCCCCAACCACTCTTCATTAGCCCCCCATTGCAGGTCAGTGGTGGCAGAAATGTTCACCCTGAGATGCGACAGTGCCAGGAAAGCCACTTCGCCTCCTAGAAATCCCCAGTTTCCCTCGCATATCCCCGAACCCGAGGCACCTGCCGCGAGTTTCAACGTGGCCAACATCCACAGCCCCCAGGCTTCGTGCGTTCCACCTATGCCTGAACCGGCTCCGGGCGAGGCAGTTCCCAGACGTTCCCAGCAGTGGAGCCAGGTCCTTCCTGGCTTTTCCCACGATCGTGGGGCCTTTCCTCTTTCCTGCCCCATCTCCGAAGCCATGCGTGCTGCCCGCGCCAATCCTTCAGGGAGTGATGCTGCGGGCAGCGCCAGCCTCCTGAGCCCCTCGCTACCCTTGGAAAGCACAGAGCGGGGCGAGGGTCCCCATCGGGAAGGGGGGACCGTGGCCCTTTGTCACCCCACGTCAACACATGCTACGATTCGTCAGCTTCTCCCAGACCCAAGCGTGGGGTGGGTGCGCTGCCGTGGAACGGCTGCTCGGGGTGGGGCTGCGGTGGGCGGGCGGAGAGGGGCTGGGCCGGCATTCAACGGGGTCGGTACGGAGAGGCGAAGAGAAGAGACGAGCAGAGACAGGATGCGCTGGGCCGGGGCGGAACCGGGGCCCGGGTGGGAGGAACGGGGCCGGAGCTGGGGCAGGGGCGGGCCGGGGCGGAACCGGGGCCGGGGCGGGTCTG
>VWYP01008891.1:239957-256474 GCA_013400435.1 Pycnonotus jocosus | reverse complement strand
CGGGGCGGGCGGGGGCCGCTCGCGGCGCTCGACACCGGGCGCGTCCTGGAGCCGCTCACCATCCGCGGCCCCGGGAGCGGCCCCAGCGGCGCCGCCGTGGCCAGGCGTGGGGACACCCGGGATGTCCTCGTCGCCTGCAGAAGAGTGCCGGTCGCCCGTGGGGCTGGACTGCTGCAGCTGCTGTCTGGACCTGGCCAACCGGAGCGGGCTGGAGGAGGGGGCTGGGGGCGAGAACAACAACCCGGGCAGCCCCACCGTGAGCAGCTTCCGGCAGCTGCGGGAGCAGCTGGTCCAACAGAACCTCAACACCGACAAGCTGAGCTCCATCATGCGCCAGGACTCTCTGGAGCCCGTCGTGCGGGACCCCTGCTACCTCTTCAACCAGGGCATCTGCAACAGGAACATCGACCAGACCCTGCTCTCCATCCTCCTCCTCTTTCACAGGTGGGTGTCACCGCCAGGAATGTGGGAGCTGCCGGGGGCCGGGCGCCCCGGGGCTGTGGGCTCGGAGGTGGCAGCGGTGTGGAGCTGGCAAGAGAGGGGGACTTGTGTGTCCCCGGGGCTGGAGGGTGTCAGCGGCGGTGGGATCTAGGTGGGGAGAGGCCGCGTCTGGCGCGGAGTCCGTACATGGTGCCAGCCCATCCCTGGGTGCAGGTCCGAGTGGCTCTGCTCTGCCGTGCCCGTCTTGTGGTGCCCTGTGCCTGCCGGGCAGTGACAACAGCCCCCAGCTGTCTGTCTTGGCCGCTGGCCTCTGTGCTCATCTCCCTGGCTACCTCTGTCCACACAGACAGTGCCCGCAGGGGCATGGATAGTGTCCAGCTACAGACAGGCATCGGCCCCATCCTGTGTGGAGAGCGCAGCAGGTTCCTTGGAAAGCAGCTGTGCTACCTCGAAAGCCATCTTGAGCGTCACTGAGAGCCTGGGTAGGGAGCCCGAGAGTACCAGTGCCAGCTCCTGCCCTCTTGACAGCTCCCCTGGCCCTCCCCGAAGTGGACACAGGTTTGGCCCGGAGTGGTACTTCACGTCTCTGGAATGCGGCTCTGCCCAGTCCGAGCTGGTCTCGGGGCTGCTCTGGGCAGGCTCCCTGTGCCCCCACAGTTGAAGGTGCTGGGGGGTGCTCCCATCCGTTCGCTGGCGGACTGAGGAGGCAGGTCTGCCCTGCTCCCTTCTCTAGCAGTCAGGATAGAGGAGGCTGAACAGGAGGACCCAGGGGCTACTACTCTGAAGGCTCCCCAGCCCTCATGAAGTGAACCCCAGAGGCAAGGAGTGGACAGAGCTGTCTCAGGTCCTGCACTGGCGCTGTGTGGGGCTGGCTCTGGTGACAGAGAGAGCTGCTGGCACCTTGTTGGGAAGCAGCCTGTACGGGAGCTAGCAGGTCTGGGTCTTCCCAGTTCGGCCTGGGAGAGCCGAGCTGAGCCAGTAGTGTCACAGGTGCCCGAGGCCAGTGTCTTCAGCAGGTAGGATACATCCACCACCCTGAGGGGATCTGTGGCACATCAGTGCGTCAGGTACAGATGTCTGCCTGGCTGGCACGGTAGGCAGCAGCTCTGGGGCTTGCTGCTCTGCCGTGGGTGGGTAATGCTCAGGGGGAGCAGCTCACGTTCAGAGACACCTCGCCATCCCCTTCCCACTCTACACGCACACGCACCGTGGGCATGCTCCCGGGCTGTGCGCGGAGCGGCAGGCAGGTGGGCTCACACGTGGCTGTCCCACGTCTGTGAGCCACCCTGGCACACGCCCGCCCCCTCGCCCAGCAGCGTCTGACGCCGAAAGGCTGCTGCCTAGAGCCGGCCTTGGCAGAGACGCTCTTCCTGCACTTACATAACGCGGAGCTGCCGCTCAGGTGGGAAGGGAGGAGCTGGGATACCCGCCAAGGCGCTGGTACCTGGTCCGCGTGGGGAGCAGTGAACCTACCCAGCTGAGAAGGAGCCAGGAACAAGAGGTTCCTCTCCCCCCTGGGAGGCTGCAGCAAGTTGGTACCATGGGTGAACAGGAAAGTGAGACACTGTCCCCAGCACGGGCTGCCAGGGCTGGGGTCAGAGCCAAGCACCTGGGCTGCTTGCTCAGGCAGTCAGTGACAGTGCCTGTGGGCCAGAGGCCACTGATATGGGCACAGCAGGCTGCTTTTGAACTCAGCTCTGCTGAAGCAGGACCTGTGGTGCTTCTGGTGAGGCAGGGAGTGAGAAGAGATGCCAAGGGAAAATGATTTCTCCCTGTCAGTGTCTCTTAGCATTCCTTGCTGCCTGACTTCCATGCCCTGTTGTGTGATGTGTCCCAAGAGGCTCTGTGCGTTGTGTTTGTGACAGGCTGTGCTATGGTGTGGTGCAAAGCTATGTCTCTCTATCACAGCCAGTGTCCAGGCACCTTGATCTGGATGCTGCCTGGGTGATCCTCCATCACCCCTAGGTGACACAGCATGGGGGAGCTGGGTGCACAGCCCCAGGCACTGGAGTCAGGTGTGCCCACACCTGTGTTTGCAGTTGTTTTGCTCTAGCCTGAACTTTCTCCTTCTGGGGAATGAGCCAACACATCCAAAAGGAGATAGCATATACAGCAGAGGATTGTGGGTACCAGAGGAACACCCCGATAACATGCCTGATAAGGGCATCCTGCTGCTTGTACCAGGGAGCCCAAACCATTTGGTGCCCATTGTTTTGGCTGATGTGCTCCTGCAGCAACACAGGAGGAGGGAAAAGTTGTGTGGATACACATCCTCGTGTGTGGCTGACATCCAGGACAGCATGGGATCCCCAAGATCCTAAACCCAGAGTTGAGTCTGGCTCTGGGACTGGCTGGAGACAACTCAGTTGGGGTCAGGTCAGTGCTGGGCTTCTCAGACAACACACATTTCAGCACGTCCAACCTATCTCTGGGTTTCTTTGGCTGTGTGGTCCCTGCCAGGCTCTCCATACCCTTTGCCCACAGCAGGGATGTTGTTAGGGATGCAAACAGAAGGCATGCTCTGGACCAATTGCTTCCAGGACTCATACTCCTGCAGAAAGCCCTCCTGTTCCAGGAGTGCACAGGATCCTGTGCAGAAAGGGCTTCTCCCCACTATGTCCTCACAAAGAGCATCACAAACTGCTTTCTAGGGAGGTCTCAGCAGTGCCAAGGGACCAAGCTCACATGGAAGCACCAGATATAGAGAGGACAGCTGCCACCACTCTGGCTGGGCACACCTTCTCCCTGCAGGTTCCAATGAAGTGGGCAGAAAGGTCTTTGCCATCTCTCTGTAATGCCAGCATTATCCCAGAGCCAGACACAAGCCCAAGTGAGTGTAGGCCACAGAGAGCAGGCCCATGACCATGTGGCACCTTTCCCTGGGCCAGGGGGCTGAGGGGAGCCACTGGTGTGGGAGGAGGTCGGCACTGCAGAGGAAGCAGCACCCCAGGTGTGCACTAGCATGTGATCCAAGCAGGACCTGCCTTGCTCTGGGTGGGGGGAGGAGATACGTGCTAGCCTGCTTGCCCACATCAGCCAGCCATGCCAGCACTCCTGCCCAGCCTCTCCTGGGCAACACCTGGCAGCCTGGCCAGCCTGTGCCCATCCTGCTCCGGGCTGTGAGGAGACACCTCTGCACAGCCAGATCATCTGCAGGCACTGCCACACCTGCTGCTCCATTCAACAGGGTGGGCCGGGACCCATCCTTTGGTCTGAGCCATGAAAGGAGCTGAGGGCAATTTTCTCCCAGGTCTGGACAAGCCACAGGAGTCACAGAGAGGCAGGGAAGCTCTGTGTGAGGGGCTGGGGGAAGCATGAATTTGGGCAAAGCAGGGCAACACTGCCTTTCCTGCTGTAAGGTCAGGCCAGCAAGCAAGAGCTGCCAGGGCAGCAGTACCAGGGTGGTATTTGTGTCACAGTACCACTTGTTCCTGTCTGTTGGGTGTCACTTTGCAGCAGCAATGCAGGGGGAGAGGAGCCAGGGCATAAAGGACATTCCAGGCCAGCAGGGCCAGGGCAAGCATTCCAGCTGGTCGAGTGGGCTGGAGGAACAAGGACACATTGATGGGGAGAGGGGCCATGAGTGAGCGTGAGAGAGGTGTGGGTGTGGGACCGAGCTGTCTACTGTCCTTCTTCTGGCCCTGAGATAGCTCTGCCATGGAGGGGGCCAGGAGAGTACCCCCACCCTCCAGAATCATGCACCAGAGCTTTCTTTGCTTTGCTCCCACAAGACAGAGCTGCCCATGGCCTGACCTATGGCCTGCATTGTTGGTTGCAAGTTCTGCACACCGAGGTGCTGGGGAGATTTTGTTTCAGTGGCTGGAGTAGCTCGTACTGCTGGGAGGTGCTGACCTTGGTGTACCCAAATCTTCCTACCCTTGGGAAGATGTCAGGCAGGCAGCTGGCTTAGCCTGCTGTGGTCTCCACCACGGGAATCCCAACACCTTGGGACCCCCAGCTCATGACCCAGCAGACTTGAGGCCCATGTCCTAGCAGACCAGGCTCACAGGGGCTCTGCCACAGCACACTTGGGTTGGCATGGCTCAGCAGGGCTGGCAGCAGCATGCACCACACCATGAACCATGCCTGTCCCTGCCTGCTCCCTCCAGAAGCATATTCTTAACATTCTCTGAAGCACAGGAGAGCCCTGCTCAGCCCCTCCAGCCCCTTGGGAGGGAACCATTTGCCGCTGACCACAAGGTTATGGCCAAGGGGGCTGGCACAGCTAAACCAGTCTGGTGATGCCAATGTCAGCTTCTCAGAAGCCTGTCATCTTGGTTCTCTGGGGAGTCTCCATCACTGCCCATCTGCTAGGGCCGGCACTTGGCTCTGCACAGGCAGAAGTGGGTGTCCCAAGGTCAGGCAGGGATGACAGCATGGCTCTATTGGGAAAAGGCTGGGCAGATTTTTTTCCAACTTTGAGCTGTAAAGATGTGGAAGAGGTTTGAGCTGAAGGAGGCTGCAGGGGTCTGCCCTGATTCCAGCATCATGCCCCCTCCCTCCAGCATCCCATTATCCCTTCCTGGTGAGACATGGCCTGATCCTGGATGGTCTCTGCTGGGACCCAACACCACCTCCTTGGCCACTGCCCAGCACAAAGAGGGTTAAAGCTGACTCTGTACTTTGGGGGAGCACCGTGACCTGCATGGGACCAAAAGGCTTGGAAAGGTTTGGGATATATGTTGTCAGGGCCTAGAAGCTGTGTGTGTGCCCAGGGCTGTGACTGTGCATGGGTTTGTACGCTTTATGTGGACTGCCAATGCCAGTGAGGCTCCAGGTGGATTCTGCCCTTGAGAAGGACTGAGACCCTGTTGGTAGAGGGCAGAGAATCACAGAACCCGTTAGGTTGGAAAAGACTTCTGAGATCATAATTTCCAACTTTAGCCCAGGGTGTGTGTCAGGGGAAGAGGGCTGGAGAGGTGAGAGAGTCTACAACCCATCCCGATGCTTTGCAAACGAGCTCTGAGTTATATTTATCCAGGTGCTGCAAATGGCTGGCTTTGGGACAGCAGATCATTCTCTGTCTGTATGCTGAGTTTTATATATATATATATATTTGAGGGGGCTTTTGCTGCAGAACAACTCTGGTGGCAGAGAAGAGACTCTGGGCCCTCCAGACTCCAGGATCAGGGTAGGATCCAGTCCTTGCTACCCCCTACCTGCAATTCCTTGGGGATGGCAGCACTGTCCAGACTGGCAGAGGGTGGTAGATGGCAAGGGACAGGACAAGACATTTCCATGTCCTTAAGTGAGATCATCACAGTGATATGCCAGTGGAAAGGAGCAGGACTGCTCCGGGTGGTTTGGAGGCAGGGGATAGATGGTCTCAGGTTGTCCCCGAGGGTTGGCAGAAATGAGGTGAGGGCTGGCTGCTGAGGTCAGGCACACAGAGAGCCAGGGCAGCACCACAGGTATACATCCTGCCAGCAACTGATTGTCTTTCACATTGTTATTGTTCTGAAATGTCAGTGACGGCAGGGTTTCAGCGAAGGTCCTGATTTGAAATGCCCGGGATTCCTTGCAAAGGCCAGGCGAGGTATTAATAACCGTCTGTGCTGAAGCTGTGCTGCCCTACATGTCCTTGCCTGACTTCCTGCGGGTGCTGGCTCATGCACCAGCTGAGTACAACTCCTCTGCCCCCAGCCCCCTCCAGGTCAGGTCTGTCTGAGCTTCGCACCCCCAGTGGGGTCCAGCTGTCCCTCGGATATTGTGGGGCTGCTGGGGCTCTTGCCTGGGCTCTCCCCAAGCATTGGGCCAGGCAGGAGAGCACCAGGCTCCAGCACCTGTGGAAGGGGCCTGAGGGGTTCCACAAACAGGGCTTATTCTGGGCTGAAAGAGCAGATTTGGGTAGCATAGGGTGCGCTGCGAAGCTCTCAAAGCTCCTCTGACTCCCTGTCCTCATTACATAATGAGCTGCCTCCCAATTAGCGAGCGGGCACTCCCGAACGCCGCACGCCGCAGGGCAGCAGCTGCCAGCACCCAGCAGGGCTCCAGAGAGCCCACTCCTGCCTGAGAAGAGGCCTAGGATTGTTTTTGGAGGATTCCAGAGGCCCTGCTTTGGGGTTCCTCTCTCGGGCTGGAGATCCCTGCAAAGCTGAGTGAGGGGCTGGGGGAGGCAGAACCCAGGCTGGCAGTCCCGTGCCCACCTGCTGTGGGGTGCAAGGGCACTGCACAGCCTTTGTGCTGCAGGAGAGCCCTTCAGTGCTGCTAGCACCTGTGCTCTAGCCCACTCCCCTGAAACTGGACCAGAAAAGGGCAGCCAGGATCTGGGGGTGATGCAGCTGGGGCTGTCCAGGATAACATAATAAGCTAAGAAGCAAGAACAATTCTGGAGTTCAGAGCCATAGCTGGCAGGAGCGCCAGGGAGGGGCACGGGTAACGAAGAGGCAATAACACCGTATTCAATGACAGGACTCCAGCCCCAGCCCGTGGGTGTGAAACACTTTGCTCTGCAGACAGATTTGTGGATTAAAGCTCTGCCAGGGGTTCAGTCTGCCGTCCTCTCTCGGGCTGGGCCTCCCTGGTGCATGGGAGCAGGTAGCATGGTGGGGGTTAGCTGCATTGCCCCGACAGCTAGGCATGCTGCTCAGAGAAAGCTGCAGGGTTTTCACTGGGCTGTGCCATACCTGGCAGTCTCACCTCAGCATTCAGCAGCTGTGGGACCCTTTGTGGGGAGCAGTGAGGTGCAAGAGTGCCCTACAGCCACTGGCAGGGCACCCACCAGGGTGCCGCCACTGGCAGGGCACCCACCAGGGTGCCTGCACTGGGTTGGCAGCAGCTTGGGTCTGGTGTTAACACCAGCAAGATGGGATGTTTGGCCGCATGATCCAGGGCTCGTAACAACCCAATGAGCGCTTTTGTCTTCCTCTCCTACACCAGCGTGCCTGAGGGAAGCCGTGACACGGGGAGTTTCCAACATGGTGAGAAGGGCTTGGCTGGAACTGGGTCCTCTCTGACCTCCCCTCCTCACACTACTGCTGTGAGCAACTGCTGCTAGGGGCACAGGAGGAAGAAGAGGGTTTAGTGACAAAGTTAAAGAAAAATTGCAGCTCTCAGCAGGCTGGCTCAAGGGTGTGCACTTGCATGCTAGAAAAAAACAGAACTGGGAGTACAGCCAAGTACCTTTATCAGAGGAAGCAGTCAGCCCCACAGCTGGACACAGGAGCCTACCAGGGCTCCCTCCACCA
Source organism: Pycnonotus jocosus (assembly GCA_013400435.1). Taxonomy (NCBI): domain Eukaryota; kingdom Metazoa; phylum Chordata; class Aves; order Passeriformes; family Pycnonotidae; genus Pycnonotus; species Pycnonotus jocosus. Next base: position 248,846 of record VWYP01008891.1, on the reverse strand, counting down.
CCCCACACTGCCTCCAGCCTGACAGCTTGGAGGAGTCTCTACACCACAATCCCTGCCTGCCTGGGGTGCATCACCTGTGTCCCCTGCCCATGGCCACAGAGCTCATTCTGCCTCCATTGGGCATGAAGGGAAGGAGGACATGTTCCCTGTCAGCCTTCCCAAGGGTAGGTTCCCCTCCAACCTTCCCTCACTGAAACCCTCCCTGGGCTCCCAAGCATGGCAGGGACCACCACCTCTGTGTGGGCCACACATGACACTGGTGTCTCCTGGCTTGGGACTGGGACCAGGCAAGGCCAGCAGCACCAGCTCTGCAGGCAGGGGTGCATCCCTACCCAGGCACATTCAGGTGTGCCCAGGAGTGGTTACCCACTGTTCTGGAGTAGCACATGCCCTGGGTTGGGGGATTTATGACCCCTCCAAGGCTCTGATGGGCATGACCTAGGCCCATGTCAAAGGGCTCCTGGTTGCATGGGGCTTCCGCATGTCCCACACAGCTCCTGAAAGGCACCAGCTGAGCTAGGGGGTACTGCCAGGCCTCAGAGAGCAGCTCAGCCAGGGAATCTCCAGGAGGAGGAAACCAAGATCTGGACAATAGGTGTGCTCTGGCAGTGCTAGGCCCACAGCTTTTGGGACCAGCACAACAGCCCCATGCCAGAACCATAGGACAGGCAGTTGCTGTTCAGGATCCTGGGATTGGCATGGCAGATGACTTAGCTGCCTATTTACCCCTAGGCAGCCCCTAGCATTACCTCTCCTCTCCCAGAACCAGGACAGAGCTGCTGGACAAGACCCGGAGCTCCTCAGCACTGTCCCACAGCCTTCCCCGCCATAGGCTCCCACAGACCCCAGCCATCACCAGTGTCCCCAGCCACACCTGCCTCTGTTCCTGCAGGGCATGGCTAGGATGCCCTGGTGCCAGCATTCCCAGTCCCTTGGCTAGTACCACCACAGATGCAGGATTTTGGGCTGTGACAGGCAGAGTTCTCTTAGCTGTGTTTGCAAGCAGAAGCTTTTCCTCTCCCATTCTGCTCTGACCCTTGGAGCGGCAGACCTGGCTCTGCAGAGCAGCCTGGGCAGCCTTGGCTCCATGCCTTTTCCAGTTTGCTCTCCAGTGTCTCTGAGGCCAGGCTATAAACATTTCCCACGCCTCAGACCCTCTGAAGAGCCTTTCTCCCATTGAGCTGAGTCCTTGGGAGAGAGCAAGCCAGGAAAACTGCCACGGGACCATGAGCACAGCCTGGAGCAGGGGGAGAGCTGGGTCTGCAGAGCCAGGGCTGCTCCTGAAGCCCCAGTCACCCCTCTGGCTCCACTGGCTGCTGCCGGGAAAGGAGCATCCCTTGGTGTCTGGCACTGCAGTGCCTGGAGCAGGTCCAACGCACAGGGCTCAGTACAAAAGCACGTCTTGTCCCCGGGGCTGTGTGGAAAGGGCATGTCCCCTGACCCACAGCACTGTGCAGGTTGGGGTGCCAGGCAGCGAGAGATAATGCCCTCTTCCTGCTCCACATCACCCCTTGTTCCAGCCTGGCAGAGCCTGGCAGAGCCCTGTGGCAGCTGCAGAACTCCAAGTCCCATTGCTGAGGAGGGAGTTGTCACTTAATGTCAGCCATTAGGGGGGCTGGCATCTTCTGGGCTGAGGCACAGGCTGTAAAAGGGCTGAGGGGCTGCTGGCAGCTTTGGAGTGTCCTGCAAGGCCACTGCTGGGGTGATATCATCATTGGCTGGCGTCACCACCTCTCCTCACTGCTCGATGACAACCATGGGTGGTTTTTTTTTCCCCGGAGAGCACAACAATTAGTGTCACAATTGCCCTGTATTGCAGCTGCTGTCACTGTTACCAAAATAACCACAGGCACGAGCCAGGCCCAGCCTGATGAGCCTCCTGTCATTGTGTGTAGATACAGGGGATGCCATGCTGCTGCCTTGGGGATGCAGGGCACTGGCCCCTCTTGCCCAGCCTGCTCCAAGCGCCCATCACTGGTGCCATAGGGTAACTGCTCCAAGCACCCTGGTGTCATAGGGTAGGTGTGAGCCCATGACAACCTACTCTGAGAAGAGCAAGGTGGTGTGTTGCCCACCCTGCTCTGCTTGGAGGAGCAGGAGCAGGTGGTGGGAGAGGAGGAGGCTGCAAGCAACCTGGCAAGGCCAGGGCTGTGGTGTGCTAGGAAAGGGTCCCCTCCACCACTTGGGGTACAGCTGGAGCCCCATGTAGGACTGCTGCTGTGGGGGCATTGGGGCAGCTCAGAGGGGCTTCTGGGGAGAGCTGGCACAAAGCAGAATCCAGCAGAGCTGGGAGCTGCTGCTCCCACTGTGGAGGTGCCAGCAGGGCTACAGGTGATACCCAAGGGCTGGGGGTGCCCTCCTGCTGTGCAGGAGCATGTGGAGCTGCCCTGTGCCGTGATGCTGATTCAGGTGTGCAGGCAGGGCTGTGCATCAGCTGTTAGTCTGGGCAGCATGCGCAGGGGGTGCCAGCAGCACTCGTGCATCTGAGCGCAGAACAGCAGCATTTGTTTGGCACTCAAAGTGTCACAGGGTCACAGAGGCATTTAGGTCAGAAAAGACCTCAAGATCATCAGCTCCAGGCTCTAAACTAATGTGCTTATACATGTGTGCGAGCAGGGTGCACCAATGTGCATATGCATGTGCAGGGTGTGCCCCTGTGTGCAAAGCACACGCTCATGTGGGCTGCAAACACACATGCATGCAGGGGGCATGGGCATGTGGATGTACTGTGTGTGCACACACATGCAGGCAGGACTTGCTTGTAGAGGCTGCAAGGTGTGCTATGTTTGTGTGCACCCCACAAGACAGTCAGGAGCCCTGCACCCACATGAGGTGTGGGGCTGCGAGGGGGGCTGCAGCCCCCTGCCCAACCTGACCTGCCCTGGGCACTGGCTGCGTAGGGATCCCTCATTTACTGAATGCCATGAAAGAAACTTCTGCTTCTTCATCCCTGCAGAGCATCCCTCACTGGGGCCTCTTGAAGACTAACAGCATCCTGCCCAGCCTGAGCAAGGAGCCCATGCCCTGAGCAGTGATGTGGGCAGGGCTGGGTGGAAAGACCCAGGAGGACTGCAGGGAAATCAGTGACTTAGTCTGGTTTATTTTTGCAATAGTCCCAGCTTCATGGGAAAAAAATTTGGAGGTGGCAGAGCCAAAGCAATCTCCCCATAAAGTGTTTTCCAGCTTCTCTCCAGCAGCTGCAGAAATATTCAGTTTTTTCCCTCAGTCCTTGGTGCCTGAGTGCTGCATCAGAAAGGTACCAGGCAGGGACCAAGAACCTCAAGCTGTGAGACAAGGACCACCAGCCAGGCTCTGGTCTGTCAGTTCTGGTGTGCTTGGTCCCTACCACTAATGATTTAGGGCTTCCTTTGGGAAGGAGGCTGAGCCAGGACTGGGGGGAAAACAGGCACAGCTGCCAGGGCTGGGGGCAGGCTGGGGTCCACCCACCCCATCTCCCAGCTGCTGACACCTCTTGACAGAAGACAGGAGGTGGCACAACTGTGGGAGAAAATGCTCTCCCCTTCTCTCCTGTCTTCTTCACAGTGAAACCAGCATGCTTCATGAGCTGCAGTGGCAAACTCTGTCAAGGGACCCCTGGTAGGGGTGGTCTGGACTTGTCCCAGCAAGGGGACAAAGGGATGTCCCAGGGGCTGCCACCAAGCCACCACCACTCTGGGGACAAGTGTACACAGATGCCTTTCACCTCCCCAGGGAGGGGGGATGGCACACTAGCCATTGGCCTTGAAAAGGCCAATTGAGTGCAGCTGAGGTCATCTCCCAGCATGTTTACCCTGTGGCTGGAGCCCCTGGATGCAACCAACACCCAGGCTGTCTCTGCCACTGCAAACTGGGGGACGCAGCCACAGGCAGAGCCAGCATCGCTGCGAGAAACAGAGGAGCCGAAACGGGGTCACGGGGTGGCATGGCCTTCCAGCCGCTGTACTCCCCGAGCCTCTTCAGAAGGAGGGACTGGTAAGTAGGGCCTGGTGTGGGTGATGGGGGGAGCACAGGCCAGCCTCAGGGCTTGGGGGACAGACAGCTGCCTACTCTCTGCAGTGCCAGCACCCTGTACAGCAGCTTTGCATGGACTGGAGTAGTGCTGACACAGGGGGATGTGCATAACGCGCCCACCAGGGAGAAAATGCTTTCTCACATCTCCACATCAAACCTGCATGTCCCAGGGTACCTGCATATGCCCAGCTGCGGTTCACAGCACAGCATCCTCACCCTGCCCTGGGAGGGAGTTGTGATTTGTGGAGAGCTGCCTGCTTAGGTCTTGGTCCCAGCAGTGGCTGTGCTGCCCTGTGCCTCAGTTTCCGTTTCTGATGGGGAAATTCCACTCTGCTCCCCCTCCCCACTAGAGGAAGAGACACAGCAGTACACCCACAAGTCAGGGTTCCTTGGACTCTCCCAACAGCCAGGTTCCAGGCATATTCAATGCCCCCTGGATCAGGACGCTCAGTGTCCTTTGCAGCATCCTTGGGGTGCGCATGCCCTGCCGGCACTAAATCTTTTTTGAATATGCCATCCAGCATCAGCTTCACCATGCCCAGCAGGGGATGAGCCCCCGGGGTCAGGGGCAGCAGACAACCACTGAGCAAAGTTCCCCCAGATCCAGAGGGCAGAGGTAAGTGGGCGGCCAAGGGCAATGAGGGCAACACCGGGTGGGCAATGCCACCGCAGCCCCTGGAATGCTGGGGGCGTTTCAGGGGCCCTGCTTCCACTCCTCGGAGGAGACCTACTTGCTTTATGTGTAAATCGCTCTGTAGACGAGAGGAGGACCCGTCGTGACCCCGGGGCACACACAAGGATGCTGCTCCACACAGAGACCACCACCCCAGCCCCTGCAGTGCCGCTCGTGCCCGCGCGGGGGCCCCCGTCCGGTGCGGGGTTATGCAACGGTGGGCGGGGCGGCCGTGGCCGAGACGCGTTGGGCAGTCGGTGCGTTCTGTACTCTGGGCTCTTTGGGCGGCCCGGGGTCGTTGTTCGGCATCCCGGGGCTGTTGTTGTTCTGTACCCCCGGACTGTTCTGCAGACCAGGGGTGATGGTGTTTAGTGCTCCTGACTTTGTTCTGGACACCAGGTTTGCTCTGCATCCCTTGGTTGTTCTGCACCCAGGGTGTGTTCTGTACCCTGAATTTGTTCTGCATCACAGGGCCATTGTTCTGCACTCTAGATTTCTTGTTCTGCACTCTGGGTTGGCTCCGCACTCTGCGGTTGTTTTGCTCTGTACCCCGAGTTCGCTTTGTACCTGCACTTCGTTCTGTATCCAGGGGCTGTTTTGCACTCCGAGGTGGTTGTTCCGCACTCCGCAGTTGTTCTGCAGCCTCGGGGCGTGTTCTGCTTCCTGGCTTGGTTCTGCACCCCGGGTTTGTTCTGCGCGTAGGTTTTCGTTTCCCCTCCAGGAGTTGTTTTTTACTCCTAGGTTGTTTCTTTGCTCTCGTTTCTGTTGTTTATCACTCCTGTTTCTGTTTGTTTTGCACCCTCGTTTCTGTTATGCACCCTGGGATTTTTTGGCAGCCCGTTTCTGTTTTTCACTCCCGTTTCTATTTTGCAGCCCGGGTTCTATTTTGAATGCCCATGGCTCCTCTTTCCCTCCTGCCTCCCCTTCACAGTCACGGGGCCTCACTGTGCGGGACCTGCAGGCTGCACCTCCAAATGCAGATCGGGTTCACCCCTTCTNGTGCAGATCAGGGGGCGACACAGTGCTGAAGCGCGGGGCTCCTGCGCTGGGACGGCGCCCATGCTGTGGTTTAACTGGAACGGGTGGAGGGGCTGCAGAGAGGTGCAGTATATGGGGTCAGTGGGCAGCACCGGGAGGGCAGTGTGCCGCACTGGGGGGCAGCAGTGAGGGGCAGCACTGGGGAACAGTGTGCTGCACTGGGGGGCACTGTGCCGCACCGGGGGGCAGCAGTGAGGGGCCGCACCGGGGGGCAGTGTGCCGCACTGGGGGGCAGCAGTGAGGGGCAGCACTGGTGAACACTGTGCCGCACTGGGGGGCAGTACCGGCGCGGCGCTGAGGGCGGCGGGCGGTTCCGGCCGCGTTCGCCCCTCCCGGCAGGGCGGGCGCCGCCAATATAAGCGGGGGCGGCGGGGAGGCCCCGGCAGTGCGGTTTGCTGCGTCTGTGCGCGTGTGTGTTCGTGCGCTCGCAGACATGAGCACCGGCATGTACCAGTCCCCCATGGAGGTGGCTGTCTATCAGCTCCACAACTTCTCTATCTCCTTCTTCTCCTCCCTGCTCGGGGGGGATGTGGTCTCCGTGAAACTCGACAACAGGTAGGGGCAGCCCCAGTGTGCCGTGGCGCCCCCGCCATTCGCCGCTGAGATCTAGGGGAATGGGCGTACCAGTGCCCAGGAGTGCCGCTGCGAACCTCATTGATGAGGTGGGGGCGGGGGGGAGCATTGCTGCTCCGGGAGCGAAGGACATAAGCGACCGGTGCCTGAATTCATGAGTTTCCTTGTGGAGGGGGACGCCCTGATGCACTGGCTGGGGGGAGGTGTCGCGGTGCACGGACCCCTGTGGAAGGGACGTTTTCGGTGCTGACCCTCGGCCTCTCCGCTCTCTTTCAGCGCCTCTGGAGCCAGCGTGGTGGCCATCGACAACAAGATCGAGCAGGCGATGGTGAGCTGCAGCACTGCGCCCTCTCCCCCGTACCTTCCCCCTTTACCCCGCGGGTACTGTGCCCGGGGGTGGGCTTCCTGCTCCCGGGTGGGTGCTCTGCACAGGGCGGGGGGGGTTCCTCTGCCCACAGGGGTCCCCATTCCCCATTCCTTTGCAAAGGCAGAGCTGCTCTTTGTCTGCGATCACCGCGAAGCTCATTGGCTCCAGCCACTCCGCAGTGCGCAGGGAGCGAGAGTGGAGATGGAGGGGGGACTTTCGGGGTCTGGGGTTGCCCGAGCTGGGTTTCCTGGGTGCTTGGGAACGCCAGCCCCTTAAATCCCAAGGCAGGGGAAGGGGTGGGAGTGTGCTTCTGGAAGCAAAGAGACCAGAGAGATGGCGGTTGAGGGAGCTGTGCTGGATGAGCACTGAGCCCTGGCCAGGGTTCCAAGGTTGGGATAGGGAGGGTTAGTCCTTGGGAAAAGCTTCTGCAGCATTTGGCACTTGCCCCAGCACTTGGGAATGGGAGAGAGCAACCCCCAGGGCATTACTCTCCATTGATCGGTCTCCTCCATGGCCTTTTGCAGGATCTTGTGAAAAATCATCTGATGTACGCTGTGCGGGAGGAGGTGGAGGTTCTGAAAGAGCAAATCAAGGAACTGTTGGAGAAAAACTCCCAGCTGGAGCGTGAGAACAGCCTCTTGAAGACCCTGGCCAGCCCTGAGCAGCTGGAGAAGTTCCAGTCCCGGCTCCCAGCAGAGGTGCTGTGCCCTGAGGAGCAGAGGCCCGGGGTGGCTGCCCCAGCCCAGCACTCCGGGGCCTCTGCGGTGTAAGGTGGCTCTGTCCTCGGGGTGGGCAGAGCCACAGAACTCTTTCTACTTAATCTCCTGCAAAATCGTTTTTGCCTTCATCTCACATGAAGGACTGCCAGACCCTGGCACTAAGCTGTGCTCCTCAGGCAGCCCTGGCCAGCCCGCAGAGTCAGCGGCTCTCTCCTTCGTGAGGATGCTCTTCTGCAAGGAAGACGGGGCAGCTGACCCCCCCGCTCCCCATCCAACCGCCCACCAGGTGCCAGGAGGAGATCTGTGGTACCTGTCCCAGGCTCTGCTGAAGAGCAGAGCTGGACCATCTTTGGCACCATGATGGTAACCTGCTGTTGGAAGGAGCACGCACCAAGCCCCAGGCTGTGCTTGTATTCTGCAGGGGGGTGTCTCTTTCTGGCAAAACCTGACACTGGAGGAAGATTGATGTTTAGTGAGCAAAGCAGATATGTCCCGCAAGCCACCCCGCCAGGAACCTGCTGGAATCCGACCCAGACTGAGCAGCACCAAGGGTGGCAGCTGCAGCGTAGACCGTGGCTGAAACGTACAGCAGTGTGGGAATTACAAGGAAAAAAAGCTTGTTTTGTTAGTCTGGGCATCTTCTGTAGCTGCATCTTATGTATAAACATGCGCACGACTGGTGCCTCTGAGGCTGTGGGGTGCCCGCTCTGGGTCAGCCATGCCCATCTGAACAGCTGGGGCATTCGAAGGCAGACTGGAATGGTGAGCACCTGTCAGTGGGCAGCCAACTATTGTGAGTGGCACCAAGGAGGGGACAGAGTCACTGCTCTCTGGCATCTCACCTGTCAGAACCATGTGGCAGCACTGGGAGGATCTGGACTGACCACTGGGCAGAGCCACAATCCAGGTTCTGCTCTAACCCACTGGCATGGAGAAGCCAGCCCATGCTCCTGGGCTCCTCTCCGTCCCTGGCCTGTTCTCTGGGATGTGACGGGACATTGCTTTTGATGTCAGAAGCGGTGACACTGTTGTGTAAATCTAGATAGAATAAACTATACTTTTTATATATAAGCTGTGTCTGTGGCTGGAAAGAAGGAGGACAGTGATGGCACTGGGGAAGAGGCTGGGAATTGCTGGAATGGGACTGGTGAGGATACTGGGCTGGTGCTGTTCCCCAGCTGGGAAAACCTGGCTCCCCACATTTTCAAGGGGTTTAGTTCCCCCTAGATGGCCCTGGCTGAGCCAAGATGGGTTTTTGGAGATACAAGCAGGCTTCCTTTTCAGGGGCTGGATGTGCGGTAGGGGAAAGTACAATGAACCTGCACTGTAGGTCTCTGTCCCTTGTGTCAAACCTCTGCAGGGCAGATTTGGGGCACAAGCACAAAGGAAGCTCTTCTCAGGCTGCTATGTATCCCCAGCTCTGCTCTTTGGTGTTTTTGTTCTCATAGCTAGCATTGATTTTTTGGTTTTGTTGGTTTTTTTGGTTTTGTTTTTTTTTTTTTTTTAAT
>VWYP01008891.1:197957-239939 GCA_013400435.1 Pycnonotus jocosus | reverse complement strand
TTTTTTTTTTTTTTTTTTTTTTTTTTTTCTTTTTGTTTATTTTGGGCCACCTCAAAACATGATACGAGAGTAAGAGGATTGGTCATCTGGATTGAACAGTGCTGGACAGGGGTGGGGGATGTCCCAACCCTGTTCTAGGGCACAGCCAGTTTTTGATTCAACGCCATGGGGTATATGAGGGAGGGCAAAAAAAAACCCAAACCCTCCATCTCTGAGGCTGCTGATGGCTACTACCTCCAGGTTAAAGCCTGGAGGTGTTTGTGCAGAGCCCCAGGCTGGCAGGATGTTTGAAGCAAGGTGCAGTATCCTCCCACAGGATTTTCTAAGAACGTGCCTCTGGGGCCATCCAGAGCCATCCTTGGGCCACAGTGCCTGGGGCCGGGGAGCAGCAGGTGGCCATACCCTGTACTGCAGCAGCACAGCTCCAAACGGTTTCACGTCTCTCTTGTGAAGGCAGTCCAACCCTGTGTGAGTCATGGTGGAGCTGGGGGTGGTTGGCACCCTGGAAACGCCGGGTAAACAGCAAAACACAGGTCATAGGGGTTTGAAATCATTATTGGGTGGCTTTCTCCTCCCTGTTCTGTTTGTCCCAACACAGTGACCCCACAGCAGCCTTGTCCAGGCAGCCCTGCAAGGGCTCTAGTGCAAAGGCACATGCATGTGCCTTATAAGTGTGTGATGACTTTCTTGTGTGTCTGATGACATTTCCTGTGTGTGTGTAAACAGGTTCAGGCCCCTCTACCATGTACATACCCATCCTTTGCACACACAGGCACTGCAGCAGCCTGTGAGGGACCCACACAGCAGACCCCCAGTACTGCCACCAGCCTCTCATGCTTACAGCTCCTCCAGGAAGGTCTGTTCTGCGAGGAAGCTGGATCCAGCTGTGCTTGCACTGGCCAGGTCGCTATAGTGGGTGTTAGGGGTGCTGGGAAATGGTCCAGTCATCCTTCCTGGCCCCTCTTGGCTGGGGAAGCTTTGACCTGCAGCAATGAGCTCTCTACCCTATTTGTTCTAATTGCACCCTTCAATCCAGCTGCATTCAAGGGGTGCAGTGATGGTGTTGGGAGTCCAGTTTGCTGCTTCTCCCTGTCCTCTGTCCCCTCCCCACAGCCTTCGGGTTCTGCATAAGCACAGAGGTACACGGGGACAGGCTGTGGCACAACCCACTCATTGCAACCACCTGCTCCAAACCACTTGCTTCAGAGCTCAGCCTTCCTCCTACGGGTAGGCAGAGCCTTTCCCGTCCTGCAGCGTGGTGTGACAAAGTGCCAGCCAATGGCACAGGGCAGTCCTTGCAGAGCTCCCACCTCCCCACTGCCCTACGGTGCCCCAGCGGTAACGCATGCCCCAGCATCCTGCACCCCCTGACACCCCCCACTCGGCCTCCCCTGGCCCCCAGTGTCTCCCACCCCAGCCCTGGATCCACCCCGACTGGCTCAGCTCAGGGGCATGAGAGAGAAAATGGCTCAGGGGGTGCACGTTGTTGCAGAGGGTGGGAAGCCCATGAACGTGATGCTTAGTGCAGCGAACACAGGTGAGCAGCAGCCTGGGAGGAAGTTTGGACTATACAGGGAGGGCAGCAGGATTTGAGGATCTGCCCAAGGGTCAGGATATAGGAGAGACACCTCCAGCCTGCATGTTCTTACTCCTTCACTGGGTTCTCCTAGGGAGATTCCACTCCAGCCAGGCAGAAGGGCATTATGCAACATCCCTCCCTGCGCCTCAAACACTGTGTGCTCCTTAAATCGAACACCATGTCCCAGCCCAGCCCAGCCCTGGGGGAGCCTTGCAAACAGACGCTTGTATGGGATTTTCCACGCAGTCCTTGGTGCCTGGCATCCTCATGGATCCAGGTCAGCCCACTGCAGCTGCCAAGGCCTGGGGACCCTCTCAGAAGGGGAAGCTATGCTGCACAGTGGAGGCTCCCACTGGAGAGTAGTACAAGCTGTGGTGCCAGCAAATCGCAGCTCAGTGCCATGGGGGTTGGTGAGAGCAAGAACCAGCTGGAGCCTACACAGGCAGCCAGGGTGCTGGAGCTCTGTGTGCAGCAGCCTCCCAGGACACCTGCACAAGCATTCCATGAGCACTGGGAGCCCCTCATCTGGGACAGCTGGACACAGAGATGCAAGCATGAAGATGCACCAGCAATAAGCCAAGCATGGGGAGCCCATCCCTCAAGAACCTGTGCAGCAGGGTGGGTGGGGTGTGCAGAGGGGGTGCACTAGAGCTGAGGGTCCTCATCTAGCCCATCTCCTTCCCCACAGCTCACCCACCCTTCTGCCAAGCCTCAGCGTCCCCTCTGTTCATGTCCCCTGAGAAGGGGATTTTTCCAAGGTTGGGTCAGGCTGAGACCCTAGCATGCCTCCAAGCACTCCCAGCTGGGTAAGAGGTTTCAGGCCTCCATGGCATGCAGGCCCAGGCCCAGGCAGAGGGAAGGGAGCTGTTCCCAGCACATGTGCATGCCAGGAGCTGCTGGCAGGGCTGCCCACCACAGGCACACTGCAGCCGTGCCCTTTGCCAGCACTGTCAGCCCACAAGCACTGGCACCGGCACAGGCAGTCCTTGTGGAGCAGCTGTTGTTGTCCTGGTGCCATGCCACCCTTATATAACTGGGGAACCCGCCCAGGCCTGTGCCCTCTGTTTAGGGCTGGGATGGGACCCAGCAGTGCCAGCCACCAGCCCCCTCAGGGCTTTTGGCCCCATCACAGGTCACAGGGCTGTCCCCCCTCCCAGGAACACTGCCAACCCCTGTCCCCTCACAGCCCCAGTGGGATGGGGACCCGCCAGAGCAAGCCCAGCCAGCTGCAGAGGGCAGCGGCTGCCCTATGCCCAGGGCTCAGTGTTGGGGTGGGGGCCGGGGGAGGGTTGCTTGGATGAGTACGTAGTGTTCCCTGGTGGTTTGTGTCCCCGGCACCCTGCCCTGACACCCAGCCACAGGCGTTTGTTGGTATCAGGAAGTGAAACAAACAGCAGGCAGTAACCTGGCAGCGAGACCGCAGCCGCCCCAGTGTTCTGGGTGCAAAGGGTGCGCTGCACTCCTGAAACCTTTCCATCACCAGCTGCCTTTGGGACAGCACCTCTCCCTGCCCTGAGTACTGCTGGGGATGCCTAAGGAGAGCAGCTGGCTCATCCTCCCGGTATTCAGGTATCCTTCCTTCATCCTCCTGTGCTGCAGGATGAGTTTTCCTACTGGGAAAAATAGAAATAATGTCATGGTTTGTGGCCTGTGGGCTGCAGCTGTGTCTCCAGCCTGGTCAAGTCCTATAGGGGGGAAAACCTGTCAGCAGGGCCTGTTGCATTAGGACAAGAGGTGCAGAGTTAGATTGGATATAGGAAAGGAGTTTTTTACAATGAGGGTGGTGAGACCCTGGCACAGATTGCACAGAGAAGCTGTGGCTGCCTCCTCCCTGGAAGTGTCCAAGGCCAAGTTGGACAGGTCTCGGAGCAACCTGGGATAGTGGAAGGTGTTCCTGCCCATAGCAGGAGGGTGGAATAGATGACCTTTAGAGGTCTTTTCCAATCCACTCTGGGATTCTATGACACTTTGGTCTGGCTGGGTCCAGCTATCCCTGCAGATCCCTGCCAGTGGCACAGGGGTGTCGTGCTTCTGGGAGCCAGACATGCTGGCTGCCCTTTCATCCCCACCCAGCTGGAGAAAGGGTAGCCCAGTGAGGAGCCATCTGCCCACATTCTGCCATGGGTCAGCACACAGGGAGCCACAGCTTTGTACCCGTGGTGAGGTGGCTGTGTGTGTAATCGTCTGGACAGACACTCCTCAGGGCTGGCACAGCTGTGGGACCTGCTGTGGCAAAAGGACTTCAGCTTCCCAGGTAGAAACAAGGTCAAACATGTCCAAGGAGACAAGCTTAGAGGAGGAGAGAAGAGGGAAGGGGACGGAGTGTATACCATTGTGTTAGGGAAAAGCAGGAGATACTGTCAAATGACAGCACCAAAGACAAAAGTTGCTGAGGCAGGTGGAAAACAGGTGGGTCATGCAGGAGGGTGACAAGAGTGCAAAAGACACAAACAACCTGAGATGCCTGCTGCCTGTCCATGCCAGAGCCAGTGCAACAGCTCTTAGGAGGTTAATGGGATCATTAATGGAGATAAGGAGGCAGCGAAGCAGTAAAATGTTCCTGAGAAAGTGAACTTCCTCATTCTGGCCAAGAAAGGGAGATTGGTTCAGAGCAAACAGCACCAGGATAAACAACTCAATTAAAAACAGCAGTTTCTCGAACCCAGACAAACAACCCAGACCCAGAAGGTTTCATGTGGGAAGAGCCACGCTTGGAGCAAACACTTCCCCATGGGACTGCCACTTAATGAATGAATGCTTGGAGTTACAGAAGGTGCCAGGGATTAACTGGGATTTAGCAGCCTGGGGGACCTGGCCAATTTGCTTTAATTGATCATTAGAAACAGCATAATCCCCAGAAAAATCAGTGTGGGAAATGCAAGCACCAGGCTCCAGACTTTGCCAGGATTTATAAGAGGACACAAGTCACGAAGGGATTGCCTCCATTGGAAAGGGCTTTGCAAATGAGTGACTTTTCTTGTACCTGACCCTCTGGGGGCTGTCCATAGCTGCTCTCAGTCCCCAGCTGCCCGCCTGGTGCCCTGCCTGTGGAAGCAGCTGCCCACACTGCTCGGCTCCCAGACCAGAGGGCAGAACAGAGGGACAAGGTTGACCTCCACCCTGGGCAAGGCTGACCTCTCTGCCCAGTTCCTCCACATCCCACTGCTACTCAAGCCCAGGGCTGCCTGCGGGCCATGCTGAGGCAGGGACAGGCAGCTAGTGATCTTGGTGTGGGTGACACTGGGGGCAGCCCTGTGCCAGGTTTACACTGTTTCCAGACAATGACACGGACATTTTCCCCTGAGCTCAGCACTCAGGTCTCCCTGATATTTGAGGTCTCTCCTGCCAGCCTTCCCAGCCCAGTCAATGATTATCCAGGATGGAGGTTACCCAAGAGCCACCAGGACAGTAACAGAGCGGGAATGACATCCCCAAGCAAACATTGGCTGTGATGGCCAGGGCAGGGTGCTAGGTCCCAACAACTTCTGCACATCCTTTTGCTGACACAGCCAAGGTGTGTGGGGCCACCCCACTGCCAGCTGGTGGTCTGCTGCGCTGGGACAGACCAGAATGCCAGAAGATCCTAGCCCCTTCCCTGCAAAATCAAGATCGCATTGCCACTGTGGGTCAGCTGTGATGGCCCCTCTGCTCCTACTGAAGATGCTGGCCCCTGCTGCTAGATGGGTTACGCACTGCAGGGCAGGGCCTTGGCAAGAGATTAGTCTGTCTGGTTATGCCACTCAGTGGTCAAGCGTATTTGTTGTGTCTGAGCCCTCCTCCACCTCGTGCTGTCCTGCCTGGGCATGACCTGCTGTAGCTGGCAGCTGTAACCGCAGCAGGGCTAGGGCCTGGCTTCATGGCAGGAGATCTCCTATCAGGGATCACAAGCTGGAGTGGTTTTTTGGTCTTTGCTTTTTGCTGTGGAGCAGCCCTGGCATTTCAGAGAAGGGGACCTCAGGTGAAGGGCTCACTGCAGCAAGCACCAGAGGTACCCAGGGCTTGGAAGAGATAGCAAGAGGTGGGTTGCAAAAAGCCACCACTTTTCTGGAGGATGGATGGACTCTGTTTGTACATGCACAGTGCAAACCAGCACAACACTTCCAGTCTTTCCTCTCCACCCCTGGGGAAACTTCCCTCTCAACCTTCCCGCACTCTCCTCTCAGTCAATTCAGTAATTCTTTTGTGCCCACAGCAGAAGATACACTGGCAAAATTAAAGATAATCCTTGGCCACCTCTGAGCCAAACATAGCTAAACTTCCTGTCTCAAAGGTCCTAGAGGCATGAAATGGGAGTCCTGACCTGCTGGGAGCATTCTGGTGCTCTGGAACATGGAACATCAGCGTGGCCACATTTTTAATGAGCATACTCTGGTAGAAGCATCATCATAGCAGAGCTGCTGCTGCTCCTGAACAGCCCCGTGCACTTGGGAGAAGCCCCCAAGGGTGCTTGAGCCAGCGTGATGCAGGCAGGTTTGTCTGTGGGTCTGGAGGCCCTTAGCTGTCCTGGTCTCCTCTCCAGCCCCTCACAGCATGGGCTGACCATGAGTGACAAAGGTGATGTGGTGGCAGGGGTGTTGCAGCTGGGTTGGTATCCTGGGGAGATGGTCCCATGGTGGAAGAGCAGGCAGGGGGTGGCCACTGCCAGGTGTGGGGCTGGTGGCCACAGCCTTGTCAGCAGCCTGTTACTCATTCTCCAGGAGGGAACCTTTGGACTGTGGAAGGTTCGAGGCTCAGGGAAGGCAGTGGCAAAGGCAGAGTTCAGGCTGGGCTTTGTCTGTCTGGCCTCCCTCAGCAAGGTGACTGCCAGGCTGGGAACACCCGCTCTGGGAACATGCACAGGCTGGAAACACTCACCCACAGGTGAATGCACTGCACAGGGTGAGTGGGTGTGAGCACAGGGTATGCAGGGCCTTGTCTCTGTCCCAGTAAGTTCCAAGCTGCAGTGCTATCCCATCTTAGTGTGAAGAGGCTCCATCAGCTAGTGACAACTGCAGAGAAGGAGAGAGCAAGAGAGCTCACCCTGGGTCTCTCCAGGCTGTCTCCATCCCTGCACTGGCCCCACAGCAGTGCACCAGCCCCTGCACCCTGGACTGTGCTCATGCAGCCACGGCAGCAACCCCTGCCCTGTGCTTGGCAGCAGGAAGGGACTGTGGGCACTGCAGCTGCATGTCAGCCACCATGGCTTCCAGCCGGGAACAGCTTCCTCCCATGGCAGCTCCTAATTAAACCAATTTCTTGGATGACTTCAGCAATGCAGGAGCTGGAGGCTTTGTAGTTGTGCAGCCTCTTGGGCCACCCCCAGGGTCTCCCTGTCCCCCCGACGCCCTCCCCATTCCCAGGGCAGCACCGGCTCTCTTGTGTAACACGTGGCCTGATCTCCCAGGGCAGTGTCTCCACTGGCCCTGCTGCTCTCCATAGGCCTTATTGGGAACATATCCCAGCAGGAGCCAAGTGCTGGGGACTGTCCTGGCCTCACCAGGCACAAACAAGGCAGCACCATGCTGGGATGTGAACCAGAGGCACCTCTGAAGCAGCCGCCTAGCCCAGGCCCCACTGGTGCCAGCCTGCTGTGCCCAGAAGCTGTGGCATCAAGCAGAGCAGCACATCAAAGCCCTTCTTGCCTCAGCTATCCACCACCCTGGCCAGGCACACAGAGGGAGTGGCAGGAAAGATGGACAGGCAGAGCCAGGGTCCCGATGGGGCTGGGGCCAGGGAGTCAGGTGCCTTCCTTCTCTGAGCACCTCCTTCCTCATGCCAGAGCTTAGTTCCAGCATATAACGGGTACTCAGAGTGGCTGGGACAGGAACAGCAGGGACAGGAACACTGCAGGGGCCAAAGAAAGGCTCACAAGCACAGCCTGCACTGACGGCCAGGAATGAGGGGAACCTTGAGCAGGCTGAGCTGGTCACCACAGGACACAGGAGTTGCACTCTCACAAGCCCAAAACAGATGGACAAGACAGCACAGTGTCTAACAAGGAGGATGCAGAAAACTTCTGGTGTGTGACTCCAGGGAGGGAGACAGACCCAAAGGTGTCTTGGGCTGGGTGGGACAGTGCTTGGACAAACACCAGGGTCCCTGTCAGTGCCAGTGGTGCCAGGGCAGCTCTGGGGGCATGTGAGACATGGGCATGGGCCACCTGGCAGAGAGAGCCTCTGTGGCAATGGCAGTGGTGGTGCTGCTGCTGGCCCTGGTGTCACCAGCACTGTGGGACACTGCAGTCACACAGAGACACTGCACTCAGACAGGGACACTGCACTCAGACAGGGACACTGCACTCCGTCCTGCAGCCATGGCACTGACACATACACACACATGCTTTAAGGCACATGCCTGGCTCCATGCTCAGTGGGACCAGAGCCTCATGGTAGGCCCCAGGCAGCCTTTGGGGTGGCTGAAGACTCAAAAGGTGCAGGTGAGACCCTGATGCAGGGAGCAGAGTATGAGCAGTTTGGCTGCTGCAACTGCACTTTGGGAATTTGAGTCCAGTGGCAGACATGGGGTGGAAATCCTTGGTGCTGACACCACCCAGAGCTCTGGTCCCTCCAAAGCACAGGGGCTCAGGACCAAGGGGAACAGGGCCAGAACCTAGGCAAAGAGCCTGAATGGCAAAGCACTGAGCAGCAGAGGCTGCAGGGTTGCAGCCTTAGTTGGTTAATTATTGTTATTGTTATTATTGTAATTACAACAGCAACAGCTACAGCTGGCTGCTGTTGCATCACTGATGGTATCATCGCTCTTGTCATTGCAGTGGGAAAGTGATGCCCCAGGGCAGGAAGAGCCTTAGCCAATGCCCATGCAGTCTGTCCCTCTCTGAGAGCATTCACAGCGCCAAAGCTCCCTACTGATCCCAGGGCTGTGCCTCTTCCCCAGCTCAGGCCCTGCCAGGGACTAGCTCACTCTGTCCCCAAGGCCTGGCATGTTGTCATTTGGGGTACAGCCAGAGCAGGTATCACTGCTCAAAACTCTGCCACTGCCAGGGAGGATGCCCTGCTCATAGGACAGGCTCACATGGCTTTCAAACTCTCCTCCCACCCCAGAAAAGGCTACTATTAATGGAGGGATTGTTAGAGAATTAATGGCTGGAGCAGCAAGCAGGTCTGGGCTGTGGGCTCCAGAGTGCCAGGGATTACCCTGGGACAGCAGTCTGGTGCCACCACCTTTCCAGCCAGAGCTGGCGCTGCCAGAGAGCCAAGCCCAAAGTGCTGCAGCCCAGCCCAGCTGGCAGTGCCCAGGCTTTGCTCCTTCAGGAAGCTGGAGCAGCGATGCTGCCCACCTTCCTTCATGTCACCTGATCATTCTCAACGTCCAGGTCCTGGAGGGGTTCTGCTGCACAGCTGGAGCTCCCAGCTCTACTACGTAGTGAAACAGCCATGCCAAAACTAGGGTGGTGGAGCAGTGCCTGGGAGCTAATATTGCACAAAAGCTTACCAGCTGTCCTGGACAAAGGGAAACACTCTCCATCTTCCTGTAGGTGCTCGCTCTTCTATAATTTCACAGTTAGAGAAGCACCCAGCTCCCACAGACACCCAGCACTGACAACCTGCACTCAGCGAGGGAACCCATCCCTCCTGCTCTGCCCTCAGCTTCCTGCTTCCTTCAGGATGCTGTGGGGGAGCAGGGCCGCTCCAGTTTCTTACAGGATTGAGCACCCTGGGAGCACCCTGCAGCATTTCTAGCAGCCCCAACTCTGCCTCACCATGTCCAGTGCAGCCGTGACAGAGCTCACACCTCTCCTGCTTAATGCCACCATATCACTGCACAGAGTGGAGGAAGGTCCTTCTCAACCCAGAAGCAAATCCCTGCTCCAAGCCAGGCTCCAAGCCTGGATTACACTAAGGGGTTTATGGCAGCAACAGGTCTGCCTGGAGTCCACACAGTCTTGCCTAGGAGAAGGAGCACATATGTGGAGACATGTGAGCACACACGGAGATCCTGTGCCTTGGCTGTGTGGGGCATCCCAGCAGTACCTGAACCACTGAGGCTGTGACCTCTCAGAATTCCTGTATTGGGGAAACAGAGAAGGAATGTGTCTTTTTAACAGCTCTAACCTGGCTCCACTCCCCTCTGTCTGCCCCCCACCAAAGCACTGCTGCAGGCAACTCACAGGTACCGTAGCAGAGCTGGCCAAGGGCAGGGGCAAGGGTCACCCTGCACACATGCTGGGCACAATCAGGCAGCCAGAGGCTGCTGCAAACAGCACTGCTGCAGCACAGGAATGCCACAATACTAATTAATCCACTCTTGGGGCCAGGATAGACCTTCCAGGGCTGCAGGAACTCAGGCAAGACAAAATGCCCCTCCAAGAGGTGGATGTCTAACCAGGGCCTGGATCTGGCAGCCAGTGTGCCCACCCTTGGGCTGCATCTGTGCCCTGTATCTTGGGGTCACCAACTTCTGCCTAAGGCTGGAAAAACCAACCCCTGCCGCCTGCCACCACCCCTGGGGACATTTCAGCTCAGCCCCTGTAGCCAAGAGGGGCCAGAAGCTGGGGGTGGAAAGCTGACAGGGCTTCATGAGAAGAAGAGAGAGCTTGGAGGTCTATGGCCATCTGACCCCCACCCCACCCACAGGCCAGTCACCACAGTGTGCTCAGCCCTGTGGTGTCCAGGAGCCGGGTGCCAGGAGCCAGGCACAATGCTCTATATAAGCACATCTGCTCTCTGCCTGTTGCTCCCATCACAGTGACAAGTGGGCACTAGGCCAAAAATGCCTTTCCTTTCCTACCTCCACAGGGCAACAGGACAGATGGAGGTGGAAAGCTCATGGGGAAGGTTGAGGTAAGAAACAAAACCCTGAGGCTGGCCTGGTGCCCCTGCTTCCAGCCTATTTCACTGCATCCCAACCCTGGGATGGTCCCATCAACTGACAGGTTATGCTGCCAGGGCTCAGCCTTCAGCCTCCTCCCATGAGCTTGCAAGTTGCCCTGTTCAGCCTGGCTCTGCTCACCAGCTCTCACACCTTCTGCCACCAGCTGTGAGCAGCACAGGACAACCTGCTCCAGGGTATTTGCTAAAGCTGGGTCCACAGCCCTTAAAATGCCCCTCACCTGAATCTCTCTCATCCCATCCAGATGTCTTGGTGAGGAATCATGTGCAAGAGGGGAACACATGTCTCCACATGTACTGACCAAGGCACTGGGGTCTGGAAGAAGTTGAAGGGGCTTTCCAGCCCAAACCCATTCTGGGAAGGATCAACTCCCAGACACATCAAATATTTTCTTCACACAAGATATTTTCTTCTTGTTTCAAGCCTAATTTTTGCATCAGGCAGGACTGATTATTTTTAATGAACTGTAAACATGGGAAGAGGCACTGTGCTTCTGCAAACTGTTTCCTTTGGGAATCTCCCAATTTTCAGGTCTAACAGATCCCACAGATGATGCCTCATTGGCATGGATGGAGTCTGGGGGGGAGGCCTCATTGGCATGGATGGAGTCTGGTGGGGAGGCCTCCTGGGCTGAAAGCTGAGACGTGCTGTGCCCTGTATTTTTAGAAGCTGGAGACAGCCAGATGGGTCCCAGTCCAGACTCACCCCTACCTTGCTCTGACCCCATGAACTCTGGCTCTCCAGGTCGAGGTGCCTTGTGACACCCAAAAAGTTTCTGTCCCCAGCAGTGTTATACTGCAGCTGAATGCAGCCATGCAGAATAAGACTTATATTTTTATTTAAACTGGTCTCTTGATGTGTTTGCCATGGAGGTAATATTCCCATGTCTGTTGTATCCTTCCCTGGACAGGGAGCAGATTCGGAAGGTGCCACTGGCGTTGCAGGGACTGACACACACCACATGCCTGGGGCTGTGTGCGGCAGCAGCGCTGGCAGGATTGGGTTGTCCCTGTTTGTACCCAGCTGGGCGCATCACAGACATGGCATGACAGAGATCCTCAAGCCTCTAGCTGTCCCACTGATGACACTGCCCCAGGAAGGACTGCTGCATCCCCACTGCAAGGTCCTGTGGAATCCCACTGTGCCCAGGCACCACACCGCTGCTGCTGCCCCTTCTGTGCCTGGCCCACTGAGCTCTGGCCCACAGAGGAGCTGCTGCTTGGCCATGACCATGTTTGGATGTTTTTGAGCTGGCGGATGACTCAGATCTCTGTTCCCGGGACTCATTTACCAAGATGGGTGGGAGCAGTAGGAGCATTAGGCTGGCGGCGTGGCAGCTGTGCTCTGCCCAGTGTGTTCCCACGTGCAGCTGCCTCTGCCACCCGCTCCTGGCCTCGTGCTAGGCCTGGTCAGGGACAACTTCTGCTTTGGGAGTGGGAGGTTGCTGGTCCCCGTCAAGCACAGGGAGTGCTGGGGAGGGATGTGCCCTGTCTCACACAGAGAGGCAGAAACAGACCCGGGTGTGCTGCTCTGAAGCAGATCGTTCCAGGCTGTTTTACCCCCTCCTTACAGGATCAGCCCAGCAGTTCCTTTTGTCCTTACTTAATGCTGAAGCTATGCAGCCCCTTGGCAGTGCCACGGCTGTGCCCCTGCCCTGCTGCTGGCTCTCTCAGCTGGTGGATGGCACCGTCCCCTTACATGCCTGCCTGGTGGAGCCAGGGGTTTCTCTGAAAACAAATCACTTCTTGGCCTGCCTGAAATAGCACCTCAGAAAACACAGTGCAAAACTCCCCAGGGCTGAGCAACAAGTTGCTGCTCTCCAGCAGCTGATCCCACAGCCTCTGCACCACGGCGGTATTCCTGGGGGCTGGGGAGCCTCCCTAGCATCCCCTCCAGCTCCCCACCATGTTGCATAGCTATAAGCATCTTCCCAGCCCTCCTGGCCACGACAGCTCCCGGGTTCTCCTTTGGCTGCTCCCTGCAGACATCCCAGAGCTCCACCCTGCCGCGCCCCGGCCTACCCCATCCCCAATCCAGCCATTGCTCTGGAGGCACGAACCAGAACCTGTCACTTCCACTTGCCCACAGTGTCTCACAGGGTGGCCCAAAATAGCTCAAAAAGCCCTAAAATATCGCTGCCCACTCCGCCCAGCTAGTACCCTGAGGAAGACGTAGGGGTGTGTGCAAGGCTAAGAGTGAGCAAGCAGAGGGACCAGCCCAAAACCGTACATCCCATGGGATCATCATTTCCCCAGGCGTGCAGAAAAACGCCTGTTGCTGTGGCGACAGCTCAGCGCTTGCTGCTTCCTCCCACAAAATCGGGTGACACGACGTCATCAAAGAGCCGGCCGACCGTGAGCATGACCAGGGCCGTGACTCAGAGCTGGCCACCAGCCCCGGCCCCGCCTCGTCCCCGACCTCCCCCTCCCCTTCTCACCATGCCTGGGCATCTCTGGCTTTCCTAGAGCATCCAGCAGGCAGCAGGACGTAGAGCCTGGGTCACGATTAGCACGTTCAGGCTCGGAGACAGGGTGTCCCCAGCTCTGCAGCCCAGTTCTGGATTAGCCAGTACCTCCCCCCGGCGTGTCCCTGCTCTGCGAGTGACAGTAACTCAGGCAGACCTGCCTCTGCACAGACTCCCTCTGCCTCCTTCCCCTTCCATCCTGGGCACACCAGGGCATCCAGCAAGGACCAGGATACTGCTGCCCTTAAGCGTCCTATTCATAAGTGAAATGCTTCCCAGTGCACTCAAGTTAATCCTGATTCACTGCCAAACCATCCAGGTAAGATGTCAAGCTGGAGCCATCCAGGGTTCACAAGCCAGGGGAGGGATCAGGAGAGTGGGTTTGGGGGAAGCTGAGTAAAAACAATGCCTCCCAAGGATCAGCCAATGCTCACAGCATCTCCAGAGAATGTTAATCCCCGTCTATTAAACTCAGGTTACATAAAACTCCCTGTTTCCAGTTCTCTCTCCCCAGCTCTGCTCTGCTGGAGGAGCTCCCAACTCCCCTAGCTCCAGCATCGGGCCAGTCTCCAGGCTGGGCTGTCCCCACACCTCCTTTTCAGAGCTGGATGCACAGGAGCACTCTTGGGAAAGTCCCCCATGGCCAGGCACCCCAGGATTTCTCTACTTGTCCCAGCACACAGACCCAGAACCTGATGAAGGTGTTTTAAAACTAATCTGTTCATGAACAGGGGAATCCTGGGGGAGGTAAGACCAGTGCTGTGCTGTGATGCTTTTCAGGAGCACTTTTCTTGAGAAGACAAAGAAAAGGCCCAAAATCACAGCTTCCCTATTCTTGCCCGTTGCCACCCACTGAGTGCACTCGAACAAAGGAACAGCTGCTTCCAGACACCCTCGCTCTCCCCTGGGCTGCAACATCTCAGCTGGGAGGGCCTGGACTGTCCCAGGGAAGCTCCATTGTGCCCATACTGGGACACAGCGGCATCAGGCTCCCAGAAACCTTCATCTTGTTCCCCTGAGACACAGAATACCTTCTCCTTGGTGGTTCTCAAGCAGGCTCTGAACCCCCACCCCATGATGGAGCTGCATAGATACCCTGAGCCTCCTTATCGCCAGCCAAGAAGCCAGGGAGCAATTCTAGCTCCACTGAGTCTCCAGCATGCCTCCTACTCCATCCAGGATCCATTTGCCCCCCTCGTGCTCCATACTGCAATGTTTGTATGCTGCTGCCTTGGTTACTGGCCACTGAGTCACCACCAAACCTCTCTCATAGGCGGGAAAGCCCAGACTCATATTTTCCGTGGGATTCCTACAACTCATTCAACCTTCTGAGGTGGGGAGAGATGTTGACAGATATGGATAGAGATGCTGACATCACAGGGATGTCCCAGGGACCAGGGCTGTTTATACCAGGAGCTGCCAAGAGCACATCCAAGCTCTGCAAGAATGTTCCTTGGGGGTTCCTTGGGGCTGTATGATACGGGATTCTTTCATCCTTTTTGAGAATGGGTCCAGGAGAAATCTTTCCCCAGCAGCTGCTCTTGCAGCTGAGCAGCCATGGTGCCTGCGTGTAGGTTCACTCCTGACATGTGCTTTGTGAACCCACCCTCCCATGGGTGCTGAGGCTGTTCACCCCTCCCCTTCATAGCCCCAGTTTTGCAACGCTGCAAAATTATCCCCAGCTCCCAATAGCCCCCCCAGCACTGGTCTGTGAGGAACCAGCATCTGGAAGGGATCAGCACAGTAACCACTGCAGGGAAAGGGGAGGGCTAAAAATAGCAGCAATTTTCCAAATCAAAGCTTTAGAAACAACAACAACCAAAGAACACAGGCTGAGGCGCTGGCTTTTCTGCCTGGCGTGTTTATATTTATAGTCATTTTTTATTCCTAGCTTGTTTTCAATCTTCTCTCACTGCTGGGATGTTCTGGATCTGTCCTCTTTCCCACTGGGCAGCTTCCCAGAGACATATTTCTTGGAAGGCTGTAACCTTTTTTAGTAGATTTTAAATTACTCTCAGGCAGGAATGTCCCAAGACTCATTTTCTACTCATTTAGCAAGACAGGCTTGCCCCTGGTTCAGGGGTGCCAAAGGGCTGGCTGTGGTGGCCCTGGGATGCAGTGGGCACTGCAGGGAGGACAGCAAAGTTCCATCCAAGTGGAGAGGTGGTGTTTTCTGGGGGAGCTCATTGGTGATGGGAAAGTCTCAGCACCTGCAAGGAGAGGCAGGCTGCACACCTGACTTTAATCCTCATGGCTAAGAGGTAGTGCTGGTAGAAAACTGGACCTGAGAAACAATGCCAGGGATATCCTTTGGAGCATCCAAAGGAAGGGATGAGGGTTTCCTTTGGACCATCCTCAAACAGTGTCCTTTACTCAGGTATGGACACTCCTTGGAATAACCCAAGCACAATCCCAGCTGTGGGTCCCATAACCCTAGGGGCACAGGCATTGCACTTCCTGTGTTCTTCCCACTGTCCCTCTTGGGGCCCATGGACTGGCACGATCCCACAATCAGTCTCAAACCTCTCACAGACGCCACAGCTCTAGCAGTGCATCCTTCCTGGATGATTTGTGGCCCCAGTGTCCAGTGGGACATCTGTTCTGCAGTGGCCCCCAGCTCCTGCTAGGGCAACTCAGATGTTGCAAGACAAGGGAACAAGGAGAAATTGCGCCTTTTCCCCAGCATGTTACTCTCCAGCTTGAAATCCCCAATCACAGCTCAAATTTCTTGAGCCCTGGTATGTCCCTGCTCCCTCCCCCTGCCCAGGGCTCCTCCACAACTGTAAATAGCAGCAGCCTGGCCCTGGGAAGTGTGGATGTGTGGCCTCCTGTGCAGGCCAAGCCAATGCTGCTGTGTTTATCCCAGTTTTATTGCCCACTAGAGTTGTTTTGATGGAAGGGCTGTGGTCTGGCAGGCTCTGTCCTGGCAGCAGTGCTGTGGAGCAGCCAAGCCAGGATGGCATGACACACACGTTTGAGAAATAACCTCATAAATCTGCTTAATTCCATCGATGAATCATTCCCACTCCCTGTGGGCTCCCTTCTCATGAGCCAAACCTTACTGCCCCTGCTCTGGGAAACAACACAGGCAAAAAGTACCTGGGCAGTGTCCCCTGAGCAACACCAGAAGCACTGCCTGCTCTCTCCCCGCAGCCCTTTGCCTTGCCCTGCCCAGCACACCCGGTCTTCCTGCAGAATGCTGGGAGCTATTTGGCACCTTGGTGCCACATCTCCAGACTCCATAGCATTCCACAGCCAGAGCAGCCAGACAGCTCCAACTCTCCTCTTCTGGCGTCCCCAGGCCAAGTGGGGAAGAAGACAGCAGGAACTGGAAGCAGCAACAACTGAAAAATGCAGGGTCAATTTAGCAGCCACCCCTTGGGATGCCAGCTGCCGTTGGCTTAAACCAGGTGAGAGCAGGCCCAACTTTCTGGGGACCCACTGGCACCCAAGGCCACAGTGGTGGACTCAGCACATGGCTGACAGCAGCACGAGCAGCTGGGACACTGGCAGCCAAATGGTGAACAGCAGGGCAGCCACAAACAGTACCTGCAGACAACAGCTTTGTGTTCCCATCTCCAAGCAGAGCATAGCAAGTTGTGCTGGCCCAGCCCACAGCGAGCTGCCCAGGGGCTCTGGGCTTCCCTGTCACAGCAAGGATTTTGCCCTTGGCCTGCAGTAACATCAGTGTTACTTCTTCAAATGATGGACACTCTCCAAGCTCATCCCACAAGGAAGCAATCAAGTGGGCTGTGTGCTAACTTGGGGTAGAGAGAGGACAGCACAGCCTCGCATGCTTTCCCTTGTACAGTAGGAATCAGTCCTATCCTACAGCAGGGACAGGATCCTGGGAGACCTGGCAGAACTCTGTCAGGACTGGGATTACCATGGGAAGTGGAAGGCTGGGTCACACTCCACTATATCCATCCAGGTGGATGAGCATATCCACCTAGTTTAATGTCACAGCACTAATGTCAGAAGCACTAGGAGCAGTGTAGGATGTTTCCATTCAGGCAATGGTCCCTGCCCTACCACTGGGAAGGGGCTGGTGCTCCCAAAGACTAGTCCATCCATGCAGCAGCACTGCTGCCTGCTCGGATCAGTGCTGACATGGATGGGTTGTCAGCCCTCTCCATCCTCTCCTGGGGTGAGTACACAGCCCATGGTCTGCAACCTCTTTTTGGAGGAGAAAGGGAAGAGTAAGGGGTCTCAATGTCTCACACCAGCTGGTGCATTAGTGGGTGCATCTGTGTCCCACAGGCACGGTGGAGCTGTAGCACCTCCCTGTTTCCATCACACTCCCCTTGTGACAGCGTCCTGCCCAAGTTAGAGGGGGCTGCTCCACGTAAGAGGCACATGAAGGGCCGTGGGGATGTGGACATTCGTCATGTCCCTGAAATAGCAACGACCTGCAAACATGGGCTGGGGATCCATGTCAAGGACTGCGGCTGCAGAAGTCCCAGTGTTGGGTGACAATCCCAGTTTTCCTTTTAAAGACAATGACACTGAAACGAGTTTCCTTTGAGTTTCCTGAGTTTCCAATTGTGGAGGAGAAAATCTGGGAACCTTTCTAAATCCATGCTAATTACATCAGCAAAGGAAATGTCGTTAGACAGAATGTGAAAAGATGTGACAAAACCTCAAATCCCATGACACCTTGAGGACTTGAGCTCCCAGGATCACACCCCGCCCGGCTCCCGTGCCCGTGGCAAGCCCCACCCCTCTTACGTGACCAGCTCGCAGCATCCCTCTCAGCCGGTGCCAGTCTGGACAGCATCCCAGTGCTGTGCCCTGGGGAAAAGACTTGTGCGGATGGAGGAAAATCCAGGATGAGCCATCAAGCTCTCTGCTGACACTGCAAAAAGTGGAAGCACTCCACTCTGTGAAAGCACTTGCCCAAGTTCAAGGTCGAGGGCTGTAAATTCCTTGTTATTTTTAATTCCAGGATATTAACTGGCTGAAGACAAGAGAATAGCTTTGATTCGGAGAGGGAGGGGAGGTGCAGGGTAGGCGGATGCTTTTGCCTGTTGAAATAAGAGTGAAACCTTAAGAAAGAGATGGCGGGGGGGGAAGAAAACAGGTGCTGCAGGTGGCAGGAGGCCCCCAGAGAGGGGCTGTCAGGATGAGCAGGGTCCCTGTCTGTGCCCTTGTCAGTCACAGACTTGCAGCTGGACACATTGTGATGGCTGAGGTGAACTGCAAGGACCTGCTGTAGCATAGGGCCATGGGAGGATCAGGGGCGTGGAATGAGCTGGGCCGAGGTGTGTGCTGGCACACACGAGTGCAGCTTGTGGTTTCCTCTCCCACTAGAAAACAGCATCATGTGGTTGATATTGGGAAAGAGACTTTTCTCCTGCTTGGTGCAGTGTCTAAAAGAGGGCTGGCATTCCAGCTCCCTTGTCCTGCCCTGCCCATCTGACAGTGGGCAGTGATGTTACACTCAGGGCCGAGGCCCAGACACAGCAAAGCCATGGTGCCCAAGACACAGGGTCCCCTGGCAAAGGTCTTGGCATATGGCTCCATCAGATGGACATTTCCAAACCAGCACATTGTGTCACATCACCTCAGCAATGGAATGCATACACTGAGGGGACAACACTGAGACCATGAACCTGCAGCTCCACACATCCGCCCTCCACACAAGGCACTGGTGTGGATGCCAGGAAAAAGCAGTGATGTTCCAGGATGTGAAATTATTAAATGCTTGGGTTTGAGGAGAAAAAAAAACAGTCAAGGAATAATAGAAGAGAGAACAGCCTTGCAGCGATCACTGTGATATGTGCAGAGCAGAGCCATGCACAGAAGCCTGCTTGCACAAACACCCACACCCACTCTCATGCTGGCATTCAGATCCTGTGGGATGAAGCTACGTGCACAAGGCATGCGTGCACACACGTGCACATGCACACCCTCACAGGGGTGTGTTATCCCTGGGATCCTGCTACAGGCAGCCTGTCTGTGTGGGATCAGCGTGTCCAGACGCAGCTTTGTGCCCACCACAGTCCGACTTGGCTCCAGCCCCACAGGGCTCTGCCCCAGGTTGACATCATGTACGGAGGCCAATGATAGTGCTCAAGGAAAACCTTCAGATCCTTGTCCTTGAGCCCAGACAGAACAAATTAGGCAATAAAAGGGGATTTCCTTGTTCAGAGCCTCTCCAACTAGCACAAACCTGTGCCTTGGCTTTCTCCCAAGCCTGCTCTCCTGTTGTGCCTCATGCTCCAGCCCTCCCTTGCCATCATCTCTGACTGCACCTGGTCTGACCTCATGGCTTCTCCATACACCCTACATACACACTGAGGACAATCCCAGCCCCATAATGCTGGGGCGGGGGGGTGGTTCTGCAGCTCAGAGCAAGTCATCCCTTCAGAAGACCAAGGCCTGACTTCAAAGACATTCAGAACTGGCATTCTCTGGGCTCTCCAGGGACATCCCATAGTTGGTGTCTTGGCAGCTAGAGTCTGAGACAGCCACCATCATTTATGGCCCCTGCTCCATCTCAGCTCTGGGCTGATGAAGCTTTCCTGGGTTGAGAGGCACAGTCCTTCCACCACCGCTCCATGCCCAGGAAGCCCAAGAGCCTGGGAGCTCATACTGCCCTTCCTACCCTGCCACAGGCCTTAGGGGATACCCAAGCTACCAGAACATCACCCCTCCTGAGGTCTGCACCCCTGAGCAGCACAGCCATCATGCCTCAACCCACACCACTGCTTTGACAAAGGCAGTCACACTGCCACATGGTGATGTGGGGACACAGAGGACACACCATTGCAGGGATGCAGACAGAGGCTCTACCAGCAGACATGACAGCCAGTGAGTGTCTCTCTCCTGCCTGGCAGTGCCAGGCTAGACAGCTCTGCCAGGAGGATAGATGAACATAAGATGGTCTGGTCAAACCCAATGCAAACAAAGCAATGTGATCCAAGGAGTGAGGCAGACTCTGCATGGGGACAGAGCCACTATGCTGGCACACAAAGGCACCTTCACTGCCCTGGAAAGATGAGCAGTGTGTGCAACGGCATTGAATCTGGGACAGGGACAATCACAGTGTGAGCCCTCCTCAGATAGAAAGGCCTTTGTGCCTTTCAGGAGCATCCCCAGATCTTCAGCCACCATTAGTGACCAAGCACAGCCCAAGCCATAGGGCTGCGTTTCCCTGGAGCCAGGTCATGCCAGAGTCACTCCAGACACAGTCTGTGTGATGGCCAAGTGCATGGTGGGAGCACTGGCTGAGCTCTGTTTAGGCTGGATGGCACCCAGGAAGTGAGGGAGATAGGAGACGGCTGCTTTCTGCAGCTCTGCTGGATCACCAAATCCCTGCTCCATTCTAAAAGCCCTTCTCTGTCCCGTCTCCCTTTGATGTGACTTATGCCATGTGGCCCCTCAAGCTACACATTGTAAGGGCCTTGGCACCCCACAGCCATCCCAGTGCCTCTGAGGGCTGTGGGCAAGCAGGAGAGGCAGCACCCACTGAGTCACAACAGCTCTAGCCTGCGGCAGACCTGCTGGGCTCCCTGGCACAGAGCAACCTGGGGACCCTCTGCCACTGGGAGATGCCACCCACCCAGCATCACCCTTCCAATGTCAGTCATATCAGAGCTGGCTAAACAGGGAATGCGGCCACCAACAAGGTGAGACAGCAGCTTGCTCTTGCTGTGCATCCAGAGTCAGGATGCAGAGGGCTGGTGCAGCAATGCTCCTCTCTGGAGACAGGATTTAGGGAAGACAACAGTGCTCCCCTAAACACAAGCAAACACAAGCAGATGCTGCTAGACCATGACCTGATGAATGACAATCTCTCCATGGTCATGCTGGGCAGGTGAGGAACAGGCAAGCTTGGGCAGCAGCCTCACCAGACACCAGTGAAGCCATGGCATGTGACATGCCACCTCCCAGAGCCAGCCTGTCCTTACCATCGTCAGCTGGCTCCTTCCAACTAGAGGGTGAGCATCAGGATCTGGCCATGGCTGGTGGGGACCATATTTGCCAATGAAACTGCCGGACTGGCCTGGGATGCTCAGTCAGGAGCTGCTGCACCCCCTAATCCCTGATCTGCCATGTGTGATGCTGCTCCTCTGCGAAGACTCACTCCAGGGCCTCCCAGCATGTGCCAGGAGGAGGCTGAGACAGAAGAGGAACCAGACACAAAAAGCCTCAAGCCTTTTCCAAAGAGACTTGTTGTTTCTCTTCATGGATGTGGTAAGCTGCCAAGGCCATTGCATGGCTGGTCCATCTGAAATCATGGTAAGGCAGAGCCAGGGCTTGCAGTGGGGTCAAGTGGCACCACAGGAACCCCAAGCAGGGGCTGTCCCTGGAGAGTCATACAGGGTGTATGAGAAGGGGGTGGGAGGAGTGTCAGGGGTGTGATGCTCAGTTAATGAGCCCAGCACCCATCACAGGGCCCAGCCATGGCTTCACAGTCCTGCCTGGGGCCTTGCTGCACCAACATGGATGTTTGTACATCTTTCATTCCCTGAGGAAGGACCACAGGTCTCAGGCACATGGAAGAGCCAAGCCTGGAAGCCACTGTATGCTCCAAGGATAATCCAGGAAGGACATGTTCTGCTGCCAACAGCTGGTGCCTCTGACTTTGTTTTCAACTTTATGTAAGCAGGGAACCCAAGCCTGGTCTGGGACATGGTGAAATTGGATGCATACAGAAACAATTAGAAAGGGGAGGGATAAGGAAGAAACTTTGCTTTGTTGGCACAACTCTCTGCCCAGGGAAGAAAACAGAGCCCATGAGCCAGCCCAGATGTATTTGTGCTGGGAAAAAACAACCCATGAGTAAAAGAGAGGCACGGCATTGGGCGTTAGATTTGGGGTTTTTTTCTCACTTATAGAATTTTTCTCAATGGGTACTCAGACAGAACAAAGGGGGTCAAAGGAGAACCTGGCTACACTTTTTGTCTCTCTGGGAGTGTCTCTTGGAGGGGGAGATAACATGAGTTTTGTGGCAGGTAAAGGACAGAGCTGGAGGCAGCTTCACCCTCTCTTGCTCTCGGCATCGGAGAGAGGACGGTGAGGCTGCTGCTTGAGGAGTTCACTGTCACCAGAAAGTCCAGTCCTGGGAAATCTACCATCATCTGCTCATGTGCCCAGGAATTCTGAGCTCCTCCGCCTGCCCTGCTGGAGCTGGGCCAGCCCTGTCCCGCTTCTTCAGCCCTGCTCATTTTGCTATAGTGTGACTCTGCACCCCCTGCCCTGCCGGGGACACTCAGCCCCTGCCTGCTGGGGACATCCTGCCATTTCCAGCCACCGCCCAGGACTTTGTACCATTCCAGCTGGAGTCCCAAGGCATCAAACCGCTCTGGGCTTTGTGAAACAAAGCCCCTCAAGGTCCCTGGTTTTTATCTAGTGTTAATGCTGTAGTTGTTGCTGTTTGTTTGCCTGTGTTATACATACTAGTAAAGAACTGGTATTCCTACCCCCATACTTCTGCCTGAAAACTCCTTTAATTTTCTAAATTATAGTAATTTGGAGGGAAGGGATTTGAATTCTCCAGATACCTGTCTTTCAAACCAGGACACATGGAGATGGGGCTCACTCTACACCTCCCTATGGGACTAGCTTTGGCTGAGAGTGATAGGGGCAGGTCCTTGAGGACAGAGAAGCTCTTATAAGGAATAGAATTATAGAATACCCTGAGCTGGAAGGGATCCACAGTGACCTTCAAAGTCTAACTGTCCTACCAAGGAGGAGATGGTATCTCACCAGGGAAGCTCTTCTCACTGAGCTGGAGACAGCCCTTTAGGTGAAGTCCAAGACAGTCAAATAAGGACAGTGAAATGCCTTCTGGGATCCCCTCTGCCAAGACCACCTATGGGCCCTCATCCTCAGTGGCATGCTGCTCACACAAATTGGAGGTTACCTTTGCCCTGGGGCCCATCCTCTCCACAGGGTAGGGAAAGGAAAATTTTTTGCTGACACCCTGGGTTACGAGCCCAGCCTGCACTCCAATGTGCCCCAGCTGCTCATACAGGCCCCACGGGCCCCCAGGTCCTCTGGGATGTATGATACCTGCAGGGCTGGATGACAAGAAACACTTGCCACCATAGCTGCTTGGGAAAGGCACCAGGCAGGCATGGGGTATGCCAGGATGAAAGCAGACTGTGAGTCAACTCAGAAAGTGGAGTCTGGATGAGCATCTTCAGGACTGATTCCAGGATTGCATCACTGCAGTGGGAGAGGTTCACCCTCTGCCTGTGCTCATGGAGAAGTCTTGGTCAGCCTGTGTGGGTAGGTGTCCACCTGGACAGGTGAACAAGTGTTGGTGCTGCAGGGTGATGCCTCTGCCTGCTGCACTATACCCTCAGAGCCACATCAGCTCCCACCCCAGCTTCAGCATCCTCCTTGAACCAGCCACAGATCCTGTACAGCCCTGGGCCAAACCCCCTCTCTGCTCCCCCTGTCCCCAGGGCAGCTGAGGGGAACAATCTGTTCTCAGGGTACCCATGGAATGTAGCTGTACTCTCCAGCTCCCCTGCCAGTCTCCACAGAAGAACAAAATGGCAGCAGCTGCTTCCTCATCCCTTTTTGGGACAGGAGGTCCACAAGACAAATAGGAGCATAGCCAGGCATGGGGTGCTGGCTGTTGTAACAGCTGCAGCTGGTCTGTAGCTGCGAAGATAAATCCTGAATGCAGACGCATCACTGGCCAGGGAGCTGGGCAGTGCTAAGACCCCCACCAATCAGTTGTCTAAACCTGGGAATTTTAAACCCTCTATATAAGGGGGCAGTCACAGTAATTCTTTGTTATTTGTTGCTGATCCTCAGAGAGTCCTGTCGTATGTCTGTCTCCAACCTAAGACCCGTAACGTAACAAATGGTGAAACCTGATGTGATGACAGCAGCATCCACGAGCAGAGCAGGGGAGACAGAGGACAGCACATGCAAAGTTTATCCGCAGTGAAAAAGCTGCCAGAAAAGGTGAGAAGAGCCTTAATACAGCAAAAAAAAAGCTGGTAAAAAATCACCCAAACCGCTGCTGCTGCCACTGGGTACTTCCTTAGAGTGCCTGGGACCACCCGTGGAAGGGGAAGCTGCAAGAACTATCGCTTTGCTACACGGCCCATGTCACCACGGACATGCCAGGCATGCCCTCCTACAGCTTCGGCACACAGGTGCGTCGCCAGAAATACCGGTGCAGAACTGCATGTGCCAACACCCAGAAGCAGCAGAAAAAAGGTGCTAAAACCCAGAACACTGGAGCACCGTATCATAACAAAGCCAAGGCTTGAGAAGCATGAAAGACACCACAGCAGCCAGCGCCCAAGGAGCCGGAAAGCCCTGCTGGTCATGAGCAACCACAGGGAGCTGGCAGAGCGGAGCGGGGTCACCCAATGCCAAGAGACATCCCAGGGCGGGTGCCCAATTACATTGCATAGCAAACACCATTTGCCGCCAGAGCCTAACACAACCTCTGAACCAATCACAGCTGCGCCAAAACCCACCATCCTCGGCGGGGGTCAAGCAGCTCCGCCTCAACCCCCAGGACCGGGGAGTCCTTCTGCGGCTGCCATGGGTCCCGTTCCTGCTTCCTGCAGTGGTGGCCGGGGGCATGACCGTGCAGCCAGGTGGGCACAGCCGTGTTAGAGATGTGAGAGATTGAGAGGCGGCATGCAGAGTAAGCCCAAAGGGACTACCCACAGAATTGAGACGCATTATAAAAGCTCCTTTGGTAAGGTTTTCAAAAATGGAACATAACAAATAAAGGCAAGCACCCATTCTAATGTTGGTTTCTAGGTACCTCCAACAGCTTTAGTCCTTATGCTATGATGGACAATACTGGACTATTTTCATTTCAAATGTGCATTGAAGTTTCAATATAATACTGTGTAATATTTAAAGATTTTAGTTTAATTTAATAATTTTCTTCTGTATAAAACTCACAAGAATTTTCCAGGCTGTTTCTACCCTCCAGAGAAAAAGAAGCATCTTTTGTATTTCTTTTCCTCTTCCAAAAATCTTACAATTTCAGTTATGGGATTTCAAAATATAAATCAAGTTTTGTCTCAGTCATTTAAAATTCTACAAGCATTTTATTCAAGGATAAGAGCTGTTGACTATTTTTGCTTTATCTAACAATTAACAAACCAGCCAGACTTACAATATAAAGCTCTAAAGCTTAGAAGCAATACCAAGCAATGCCATTGCCCCATACTGCGCACTTGTGAAAACCTTTGTTAAAAGAGAAAATTGAGCTTTAATCATAATGTTATTTTTAATGGAATTGGGTCCTAACTTTTCAGCTCTGAAACTCTTTACTTTTAAGGAGCCATTGCAGCCCTGTCCTGTGCTGAAGGCTTTATGCTAGCACTCATGGGGGCAGGTATGCAGCACCCCAGATGTTCCCATTCACAGTCCAGCCCATTTGCAGGGACAGCACCAAAAGGAAACCTATTAAATACTCATACTGATACATACATTATATTCATACAATATTCATGGCAATATTTACCTGGATTTCATCACTTTATGGTGTTGATGCTTACAAATGCGAATACAGATGATAAAACCGATATCTAACTGAGCACAACACAACATAGATAATGGCAACATAACATTTAGTATATTTGTAACATTTTAAAATTCAAAGACACTGTTTGTTTTAAAGGTCCTAAAAAGAACATTCTAAGTTCATGAAAGCAAACATAGAAGTAGTAATTTGGTGTAGAAGAAAAGGGTTTCATTAGCAAATTTCACTTGCAGAATTTTCTGACTGAGGATCTGCCACCTCTCATTCCTATTTACAATGTCTATAAAATCATTTTCAAGTTGAAAATTTCCTGTTGAAATCAACAGCAAGTTTCTGAATATAGCAGGTCTGTCACTGCTATCACTAAAATACTCATTTACATGTTTTCTTAATTTTGAACCAAAATTTAAACATGGCTTCTAATGTTCAGTTTTTGCAACTAAGTATACAGATGCAATAATCACAGAACTGAGGTAATTTGAAATTGCAGAAAAGTTAAAAACTATACATTGGACAGTATTAACAAGAACTTCTAATTATCAAAAATAATTTGTACTGCAAGAAACATTAATTGAAGATGCATAATCATCCCAAAAATGTTTAAATTAATTAGAATTGTTGATTAGCCCATGTATACTGTAAATTCCTTTTTAAAATTTTCACTAACTCCAACTCAATTTAAAAACTCTTAACAAAAAGAAAAGGTTCATTATTTACACTGCTGCCATTAAGTGATGATGTTAAGTATACTGATGATAGTACAACAGCTATATAAGTAACTTAATTCCCTCCAACCTCAAGAATCAAATATAACAAGGACATTACTAACCCAAAGACATGTCATTGTTAATTATATACAAGGATATGACCTGCAAAACCTAACTGAAACAAAGAAATGTTTCCTTTGGTAGTTTTGAATTTGTTCATTTGTAACAAAAGGGTAAATAGTACTTTCAAAAGACTTGTATATATATGTACATAGTTGTAGTTATTTGCAAGTAATTTATAATATCATTATTTATTTAGCTAAGGATAAATGACAAAGCCAGCTGTTCTGTGAGTCATTACTGAAAGATTTCTTTTAAAGATATGATAAGGAAGCCCTCCCAGTCTAAGTCTTAGTTTTGGCCAAGCTATGGCCTTGACTGGCAGGAAAAGTATGCCATTAAACCCAGGTGTTTCTGTGCTGAAATTGAAAGCAAGTTGCTTTGACTAGCTGATTTGGCTTTGCAGAAGCTGAAACCCTTTCCTTTGAGGTAAACATGGGAAGCCTCGTTCAGAAGAGGCCTTCCAAGTCCTCATTGTGAGAAGAAGGCTCCTTAGCAGACCCCGGGTGATAGCAAAAGCATATATGCAGTTGTAAGTCTCATTTTGTTAATTTTGTTCAAAAGTGCATGTTTTGTTATGATTAAATTATGCTCCTGTTATGTTGTTAAAACAAAGAAAGGGGGAGAGTGTGGGGTGGATGTATACCCCCCCTCAAAAGTTTTGAGTGTTCCCATGTTTTTCAATCAATTCACAGCATAACCTAGCAAGCTGACAACTTTTCGGAAGCAGATTTTCAACAGTAAGGCAACCTACCCATCACCCTATTTGAACCCCAAGACTCAAATATTTGGGAGACATCAGTGGCAGAAGGATGTGTGTTTTTAATTGAGATGGTTTTGAGTTGAATTGTTTACTGTTTGTAGTGTTAAGCTGTAAAATCATAACTTCTAAGTAATGAACCTGTGACATGCCATCTTGAAAACTTGTATTGCTGGTATTCCCCTTTAACAGGTCCTGGATATGAATGTTACAACTCCAGTGATACCTGAGATACACCTCTGGCTGGGGGAGACTGGGCTTGTTGAGTTGGGTGGAGAGTCTTATTCAAACTAAGTTTATTATCTGTGTCATCATGTTGTCTTTGTCATCTGGTCTGTAAGGCGTCTGCAGAGGAGGACAAAGAACATTTTGCATTCTTAATAAAACAGAAAGGAGGAATTGTCATGGCTGCAGCTGGTCTGTAGCTGCAAAGATAAATTTGGCCATAAAAGACCACCAAACTCAACCAGCCTAGAAATAAACAAGTCCCTGGGTGACAAATGATAGGATGGATCTGAACTCAAACAGGGACCCCAGCCAATGCCATTCAATCCTGAATGCAGATGTATCGTTGGCCAGGGAGCTGGGCAGTGCTAAGACCCCCACCAATCAGTTGTCTAAGCCCGGGAATTTTAAACCCTCTATATAAGGGGGCGGTCATAATAATTCTTTGTTGTTTGTTGCTGATTCTCAGGGAGTTCTGTCGTATGTCTGTCTCCAACCTAAGACCTGTAATGTAATAGGTCGTGCCTCACCCCAGTGAAACCTGAGAGCCTGATGCAAGCACATGAGAAACTTGCTCTGCTGGCAACTTCCACTGTGTCTTTCATCAGCCAAACAGTCCGTTCCAGGTTTGTGTCTTTCATCAACAAAGTCCCTCAGAGCAGTAATCCTGGGAGGTAAGTATCTGGAATGTGTTAGGAACAGCTAATCCCAGGTTTGTCCTTCCCTGCAGGAGAGGAGGAGCAGGGCAGGTGAGATGGGGCTGCAGGTGCTGGCTGGCTTCCAAAGCTGCTTAGCAGGAACATGGGCTGCCCTCCCAGCAGCAGCGTGGCCACTGCACTGAGCAGGCGTTCCTCCTCCCCCTGACCCTGCTGAAGACCCTCTGCAGGGACCGTGTCTGTGCCTGCAGCCATCGCTACTGGAGTCTGCACATGATCCTTTGTCCCCTTCTCCTTTGCAAGGGAACGTGGTCTCTGCCAAACTGCTGGTGTCCTCCCACCCTGCTGTCACAATCTGTGATGAAGCACTCTGGATCTCCGGTCTGTCCCTGGCTGAAGGCTGTTCTCAGCTGGTGCTGAGCAGGGTGAGAGATGGGGCAAGCAGGAGATGAGACCTGCCAGCTCTCCCAGGCTCCTGGGACTCATCCAGGAGCTCCTATGCAGTGTGCTGTGTTGGGACTGAGATCCCCAGGAGATATGAATGGCTCAAGCCAGCACTGGAGCCAGGAATCCACAGCCACAGGACAGAGGATGTGATTCAAGAGTGGCAGAGCCAGCCCAAAGCACCTCATTCTGTGGCATGGAGCTCACCCTCCATAGGAGGAAATGTGCCCATGCTTGTTCCAGTCTGCCTCTTTGTGACAAGTCACCACAGACACTGGAGCCACTGCCTGACACTTCCCGCTCTGTGTCCACCAATGCTGAGCTCTTCAAGATCTGATGGTCTCTTCAAAAGTGCCCTAAAATACCCCAAAACCTCTCCCTCAGTTTGGCACATTTTGGGCTTCCCAGGGTGACCAGCAAACGTTCCATTTTGGAACCACTTGCCCCAGACCAGGCAGCCCAGCTGGGCCACCAGAACCTCTTTGGTGACCTATTCAGCTTTGCTCAGGTGGCTATTTCCACTCCCTACCCAGCTCCCTGCCAAATGTGGATTGGTTTTGAAATGATGGATTCCTTCTTTACTTCCAAATGTGAACACAGTTTTCTCTTGCATGTTTTTGGGGGGTTTTTTGTGTTGGACATGGAATGTTTGCAGCACTTTTCAGTCTTGGAGCCCAGACAGGGAAGAAAAAGTAAACACTGGTCAGCTGAGGGTGAGGAGGCTGGAGGGGCTATAAATTTTAAGCACAAACACACCCCAAACACTTTTGACACTGTTCAGCCAGGCCTTGACTGAGCCTTTCACAAAGACCAGGTGTGCTCATGCAGTGACTTAGTTCCTCGCTCCCTGCTCACCATTTCTGATGTGTTCCAGAAACGATGGCCCAAACTGGAGCTACCTCAGCCTGACCTGGATGATGTATGGCACACAAGGGAGCAAGTGAAGTATGCCCTAGAGGGACACAGCCACATCCACCCCAGGCACACACCTCTGTCTGCTCCAGGGAATAACCTCCAAACTCACTCTGGTCCTTCACTTTCTGTCTTGTCTGACCACTGCACCAGCACTTCTCCAACACAAGGACCTGCTGAAACTCCCTTTCATCCTTCCTAGTCCCCCCCAGCAGTTTCCAGTGTTGCCTTGGCCCTTATCTGTTGCTTCTCCTCTCCTCCCACCCATGGTGAACATGCACTGGTGTGCTCAGGGGAACCATCTGCCTGCACCCAGAGATGCAGGGTACTCATATGGGCATTGGTGCCTTCTGAGGGCATCCTGGAGTGCCTCTGGCCCAAATTTCCTAAAGATAAGGTCCAGTAAAACTCTCAGGTGTCCACTTTTCCCATTGAAACACTAAGAACCTGGATCTCCTAAACACAATGGAGAGCAGTTACCCTATGACAAAAATCTCCTGGAGAAGCTGTGATGGGCAGCAGTGGAGCTGGGTGCCAGCCCCGGGAGCTCTGCACTACTGTCTCCAGCTATGCCCATGGCAACCAGCAGTTGGGTGCACTGCTCACCACCCCAGATAATTATAGCTCCACTGTTTATATACCCTTATCCCATGGCCACAGGAAGGAAGGCTGAAGGACACTCTACGTAANTGAATTTGGCATGTGTGAGAAGACACCAGAGCCCAGCATTATTTGTCAGAGCTGGTCACAGCTCACAGCTTCCTCTTTCTGTCACCTGTGGAACCCTGCTCTGGGCTCTCCAGGCACTCAGTCTCCGACTTTGCACAATTTGCAATCTCCTCCTGCATCCCTCAACCTGGCAGCTTCTTGATCCCACAGCTTGACTGAAGACATGAAGGCTTGTTCCTGTCCCCATGCATGGTTGAACTATGTGGGTCCTGTAGCCTGTGCCCATCTCCAGAGCTGTGGGTGCACTGAAGCATCCGGTGATGGTGGGTCAGTGCTCTCCTCTTCACAGACATCAGCTGTGGCATCTTCGTGTCAATCCTGCCTCCCTGCCACAGCAAATGGCATCTCCACAGCAATCCCATGCTGCTTGCTGGGCCTGAACAGGACTCAGCAGAGTGCAAAAGGAGCTTCTGAACCATGGGGTTGTCCATCTCTGCAGGGACAAGTGGCCACCAGTCATCACTGGAGTGGGATCCCAAGAAGCTGCCCGGTGGCACTGTGGTGCCACCATCAGTGGTGGCACTGGAAGGGGTTGCACAGCTGCAGTGACAAACAGGGGAGCAGAGCCCCTTACCCATCTACAGAGAAGCAATGACCCAGCAAGACTGGGCTGCAGGATTAGGAATGGGATGGGCTGCATCCCACGTGAATGGACCAGGCCAGCCAGCTGTGGCTGAGCCAGCACTTTTGTGTTTGTTTGGGCTGTTAGATAACTTTGAAAGCAGAAGCTGGAAGGGCTGGTGGCTGAACAGTTTGTTCTTTCTAACTTCCATGCGGTGCTGCCTCAAACCTCAGTGCTGTATAAGGCTTAACCCACAGGCCTGCTGTGCCACTCACAGCCGCCCTGTCCCCTCATCCTCACCCCAATGTGTCCCTGGAGATGCTCCAGCCCAGCTGGCCTCCAGCCCAGGGCCATGCTCTGCCTCTTCACGCTGCCAGAGGAGGAAACAGAGCAGTGGGAATGCTTCTCCGGAGGAGTCTCAGCCCCACAGCCCCGACCTGGCACGGGTGAGGGTGAGAGGCTGCTCCCACCTCCTGGCCACGGCCTGGGCTCAAGGCAACCCACGAGCAACACAGCACAGGTGGCTCCGGCCTCACCCTGCTCCCAGCCACGGCTGGGGAAGGAGCAAGGGTCACGCACCGCCGCCGCCCGGTACAGCCCGTATCAGCTTTACACGTATCCACTGGGAACTGGGGCAGGGAACAGGACAGGATAAGGCTACTGTAAGCCCTGTTCCAAGGACTGTATCACAGGGCTGTGCCAAAGGGCAGCGATGGTAAGTGGGTTCAGATCACCTTTGAGCACCCGAGCCTCTCCAGGGACAGGCAGCATCACCTCCCCCAGGTAAAAGGGATGGCTGGGGCTGCAGCACTGATGTGTTATCTCCTTGGGGACCAGGATGGTCCACACAGCCCCTGAGCCCAGGAGGGTCCAGACTACAGCATAGTGCTCTGCCTCACTTTCCTGGACACCAGAAGTGAGGTCATGAGGCACACATTGCTCTGCTATGAGCAGAAAACAAGCGATGCTGAGAAACCCTGCAAGGGTGCCCTGCTCCTCTGCTCCTGGCAATAGCAGAGCTGGGAATAGATGCCTGGCTGTGCAGAGAGAGTTCCCACATTCCCTCAAGTTGCACCAAGTCCACCCAACAAGGGGAGGCATCACTTCTTGATCAAACGGAAGGCCATTTTGCCACAGCTGGTCCCAATATCCCTCACTGGGTTGCATCGCACCTCCCTTCCAGCTGCTGGGGCATCCCAAGCGGTGATACAGGGTCCCAGCTCCCAGCAGCAACTAGGAGCTTCCAAGAAACCACAGAGAGAAATGCAAGGTTGGGCTGAGGCCAAATCACTAGCACAGGCTTTGCCTTTGTCCAATGGAATGTGGTGACGGCCTGATCCTCTGCCTGAGGACCAGGAGACAAGCACAGCATTATGGAATCTGCTAAGACTTCTCTGCCAGTGCTGGAACACTGAGGATGAACCCCCCCCAGGCTGGGGCTAAGCAACAGGCAAGGTGCAGTGTGTACTGTGGCCCAGCAAGAGCTGGCACAGGTGAGGTGAGGAAGGAAAGCAATGCCATGGCTGCCCTGGAAGGAGAGGGAGGCAGCAAAGCCAAGCAGTAGAGGACAAGCAAGAATGGAGCAGAAGCCAGTTGGATGCAGAGAGGACAATGCTGCAGACTTGTTAAGGCTGAGACTCACTCAGCTGAGGACATAAACAGGACTGACCTAGAGCCCTGTTGACCATGCTTTGGTCACACTCTGTGCTATGGCCAGAGATGGTGCAGGGGGCCGGGGTGTTGCGGTGCGATGGGCATCACGCCTTGACTTAGGGCACAGTCACCGTGCATGAGGCGGAGTGGTAGGAGACAGTGGCCTGGGCACACAGAGGTGAGTGTTCATGTGGCAGTGTCCAGATGCCTCTCAGAAAGTCTGTGTTCTGGACAGAGGCAGTCCTGGGAGCCTAGCAATTGCTCTTCCTCCCTTTGGTACCCAATTTGTGACACCATGGTCCTATAAACTGCCCGAAGGCTGGCACAACTTGGAGCCAGCTTGGAGCCACCAGATCCCACAAGGCAGCTCTCCTGCTGCTCACTTGCCTCCCCATGGGCAGGGGCTGGGTAGAGCCCCAGGGCTGACAAGGACAGCCCTATGGACTGTGCAGGCAATGGAGTGAATGGGGTGGGACACCTTCCTGACAGGTTTTAGACATGAGGGCAGACTCTATGACAGCCAGTGAGGTTTGCCCTCATCTAGGACAGAGTCCTGGGAAATGGTGTACCTGCCACAGCTCCGCACCATGCCCAGTGGAGAACAGGCAGGGCGAGAAGCTGCACAACAGCTGCAGGTTCCTGTGCTTTCCTGTAGGCAGGGCAGACTTGTTTTCAACCTGCCTGACACAAGGCAAGGTTCATGCTTCAGCTCTGGGGACAAACTCAGAACTCCAGCTCTGCTCTGCATCCCCATAGAATGCCCTCCATCTGCTCTCGCACACTCTCACCTGACACAAATCTCCTGATTTTCTTTGCTTTGCTCATGTCTTCCACCTACTCTCCAGGAGCCCCTCGCAGGAGCACAAGAGGAACAGGCCAGATGCATATTCCAGCCGGCAGAATTTAAAGCAATGAGGTCAGATTCCTATGGAGCCCAGTCCTTCAGTCACAAGTGTCAAGTTGTTCAGGGGTCTGAAGACCCTGTGCTCCCGCCCATAAGACTCCTCCAAAGCAGTCAGGATGCTCAGTGCTCTGAGCTTTCCTGGCTGCGGGAGGGCAGAGCCACCCAGACTGCTCCCTGTGGGCTCAGGAGCAGCTTCACAAAGGCAGGATTTAGCTGGTGTGAACATCACAACAGAGGTACCTCTAAGGGATGTGGCTGCTCTGTGCTGAGGAGGAGCAGAGCCCAGAGTGTTTTATTTACCATTTTGCAGTCACATTGCTCCACTGGAGGAGCAGAGCCATGGCACAGACTGAGATAAGCTATCGTTACTGCAGCTGGGCTCATGAGAGCCACCTCTGCTATTCCAGGCCTGCAGGTGTGTTTGAGGTCAAGCAGAAGAGAGACTCCTGACATGGAGAGCACTTGTCTTGGCTGCTATCCATAAGGGGAAGGGCCTAGCAAAGCTGTTGGCTGTCCTAAGAATGCTGCTCCTGCCCCAGAGAACTGGCCTTGCATGCCACAGAAGGGACAGGATGTGCTGGGCTTGTGCCAGATCCACTTCACTAGACTCTGTAAATGATTTCTTTTTTTAATGTAACTCTGTTTTCTGACAGCTTTCAGCACCTTCCAAGTGAAAGCCACAGGCATCCATAGTCTGCATGCCTGGTTGCTATGAATGGGATGAAGGGGTTGGTTCCCCGCCTCACTGTGAAAAGCTGCCCATTCCTGCAGCGAAACCTGGTGAGGCAGCAGCGATGCTCCCAGGTCAGACCCAGGGTACCAGCATAGTGAGAAGGCTGTTCCCATTATTGCCACACAGGGAGCCTACCAGCTATCCCCTCGCTGGGACAGACCCAGAAAGGGGACACGCACAGCCTGGCTTCCCTCACTCTGGTTATTTCTCCCAGGCTTCC
This sequence comes from Pycnonotus jocosus, assembly GCA_013400435.1. Taxonomy (NCBI): domain Eukaryota; kingdom Metazoa; phylum Chordata; class Aves; order Passeriformes; family Pycnonotidae; genus Pycnonotus; species Pycnonotus jocosus. The sequence goes on along the minus strand of VWYP01008891.1, from coordinate 205,964 downwards.
CTAGCCACATCCCTACTCCCCATATCAGCAGCTGCTGGAAGCCCAGCAGCCCAAACCTGCAGTAAGTGGCACCAGCTATACCCAGTACATCAGGACAAACCCCATCCTGCTATCCTCTGCAGGGGAATGACCCCTGGGGCCACAGGTGGCTCTCCACCAGAGGCAGTGGTGGAGAGCAACCTGCTGATGTAGGGAGGGGTCCCTGCATCCCCACTGAGAGCTTGGAGGAGCACAGACCTTGGATGTGGCTCAGGAACACAATTCCCAAGCGCTCAGCCCATGCAGGCAGCAGCACATTGCTCCTGCCTGCAGGAAACCTAAGGAACGTGGCTGCCTGCGCTGGCTCCCTGCAAGCGGATGTTATTTTAACTCCCAGTTCCTCTCTCATTTTTGCCAGGCAACAACTGGTTCTGCTGTTGGCTAAGCAATAAAGAGCCCTTCTTTTTTCTCTCCTCCACTATTTCTACGTTATTTTTAGGCTCTTCTCAGTGGGTCTTTGCCACAGACACTCAAGGGGCTGGAGAAGTTGTACTTCTTTGCATGCCCAGAGGAAGGGGAGCCAGAGAAAGGCCCAATCCAAACGGGGAAGCATGTGCCTTGGAGCACCTGCTGCCCCATGCTGTACACAGGAGCAAGCTCCTCCCAGCTCCTCTTCTCCCACCCAGCTGTGCTGTGCCAGACTTGGCCTTCCACAAGGGAGCTGTGATGCCCACATCTTCCCAACTGTGCCAGCAGCAGCCTTCACCTCTCCAGAGCCCAACCAAGGCAGCTCCTCCATGTGGTGCCTTCGGGGAGGTTCCTGTGCTAGTCCAGCTGTGGCCCTGGACAAGGTGAGATGCAGAGGCATAGGGAGGGACTTCTGTGGAAGCTGATGGGACAGGACATGGGCTTAGAGTGACCCCAGAGAGGGCATAGCCAGATGGAGTCAACAGAGCTGAAGTCAGCCGGTGCCATATTCAGGCTTGGGACAGAGACCAGGCTCCATGGTGGGGGAGTGAAGAATGTGAGGGACACAGTGCCAGCCAGCACTGTGAAGTACCTGTGCCATGGCCAGAATCCCCCCACTGAGAGTACTGATGGGAGTACTGATGCCCTGTCCCCAAAACAGAGGACATGAGATAGCACATCCTGAACCCTTTGTCATGTCAATATTCAGAAGAAGGAAGTGGTTTTGGGCAGCAAAGAAAGAAACAGCCTGTGTTTTCACCAGGCAGGGACATTCCAGTCTAAGGCTGGGATCCTNTCCCCAGGGGGCAAAAGTACTCTCCACTTCGGGCAGGAGGTGTTACTTTGTGTGGCCCCGTAGCCCTTTGTCTCCTGGAAAATTGTAAAACCCTGAGCCTCGCTGCAGCTCCAAGAAGCTCAGAAAGACAGAACCTGCTGGAAGGCAGACGCCCATGTTGGCGCTGGGCCAGCTCGAACCTTCCAGGCTGTTACGCAGCCCCACAGCTGCTTGGCAAGGACATTGCCGACCCTCCCATGTCACAGCCCCACGCAGCCTGGGCCAGCTGTGTCCAGGCACTGGGCTGGGGTTGCTGTTTTTCTGCTTTATCAGGATCTTGCTGAGACCGGTGGTGAGTGGGTCATGTTTGTGCAGTGGTTTGTGCAGGCTAATGGTTATGTAAGTGCTCAGGGTTACTCTGGAGGCTCGGCCGGCTGAGCCTCCCCAGCGCATGTGCGCAGCTGCCGGGCCACACGCCGCCACGGTGATCGGGGACTGAAGCACACGCAGCCTTACGCTCCGTGGAGTTTTGTCACTGTCCCAGCTCGTTACTAAGGTGCACAGCGTGTGCCTGAGCTGCTGCTGTTCCTAGTGCTAGCAGGCTACATGCCAGGGGGCTGGTGGCTGAGCCATGCACTCGGGCAGCATTGTCAGAACGCTGCAGCAACCGTGTTTACCCTGCACTGGCTCCCGACGCTACGCTGCCCTGGCCACTGCCAAAACGCCTGCGCCTGCTCCAGTAACCCAGCTCCTGAAGGCTGCTGGCTGGAGGCCGGGCTCACGTTCCATCTGCCTGCTTTTATTATTGATTGTCCTTATCATGGCTTGAGAGAACAGCATGTCCCAAACACTGGGGGCAGGACGGGGCTCACTGCTACTGCCTTTTGCCTAAGCTCTGTCTCTCTCCAGTGGAGAGGTGCAGGCACCAAAAGCTACGGTGCCACTGTCACCTCTGCCCACATGCACAAGCCGTGATGCTACAAGCTGAGGCCAAGAGACAGCAGTGTTCCTGTGTCTGCTGCCATAAGTCCCTCTTCCTCTTGCCATTGTCTGTATCCAAAGCACAGGTTCCCATACAGCAACAGACCCCTGCATGTGCCTGTTCCCAGGATGTGCTCCTAGCAGGACCCTCAGCAAGTGCATCCCATCACTCTGTCACTGTCTCGGCTCCCACAGGGCCTTGGTCCAGCACCCACTGACCTGGAGGCTGCAGGGACATGGGAAGGGATAGAGGGCCCTGATCAGTCAGAGCAAGTGGTGCTGCTCCATCATAGTCCAGCTGGACTGGGACAGCCACCACACAAGCACAGGGCAGCAGCCAAGTGTGAAATGGTATGAGCAGCCCTGGGCTGTGAGCATCTCTGCTGCTGCTACCCCAGATACCAGAAGGATAACCAAGGGAGCATCAGGGTAGTGGCAGCAGAGGTATGTTCAGGTAGTAGCAAAAGAGAAGAAGAAAAGGAGGAAAGAGAAACAGAAACANGAAGGAAGGAAGGAAGGAAGGAAGGAAGGAAGGATCCTCCAAGATCATACCATCCTCACAGGAGACCTGTGACCACCCCTTTCTCTCCAGGTATTGGCTGATGTTTAGCTGCTTTGCCATTGACAGCACAGCATGTGCCAGGCTGCATTGGGAGACAGGGATGCGTGGCATTGTGCACAGGTGCATTGTCCAAGTCTATGGTGCCTGGCATGAGCTTTTCATGCTTCTGTTGAAAGCACAGTGTGGGACGGCAGGGTGGACAAAAGGAACTGCAGCTCCAGGAAACACTGGTCAAATCAAATTGGGCTTTCACATGCTAATAACCAAACATTGGCCAGCACAGGACTGAGCACACCCTCTTCATACCACAAACCTGCTGGTCTCTGAGGCATTTCCAACTTGCTAGAAGACACACCTGAGCAGAACTTACCCAGGCAGCCCGCAGGGCCCTGTCAAGGGTCACCTATTGCCCTCAGGGCATAAGGAAAGGAGACCAAAATCACAGGAAGGCAAGTCCTTGGGACAGGGAATCGAGAACCATATGGCTCACCTCAACTTTGCCCATGTGCTTGGAAAGGGGAAGCTAAGGGGCAGTTCATTGGCAGGACAAAAGAATAGCCCCATGGTGAAATGGGGGTGGTGGGGTCTCCTTGGGGATGGTGGGACCCTAACCCAGCCCTGTAGGGTGCAACCATGCCTCAAGCAATTCAACCACCCCTTGCTTTGCTGTGTGCCTAAGGACAGCCCTTGCATAGGGGGTTTATTGGGCCTGACAAGCCAGCTGGGACACCAGTAGCAGATAATCTCTGCCTTGCTGGGGACAGTCCCCCAGCAGGGTCAGGCACACTTGCCACAGAGGAGTGGAAAATTCCTCTTACTGCGCAGGCACTCCCTCCAGCCCAGGCACATCAGCTGTCATCCTACAGGACTTGGCATGCCCTGGACTGTTTATCAACAATATTTCGCAAGAGCCACGGCACACAGCCTGGCAATGGCATGCAAGCCACTTGGGCAACCGGCTATGCTAAAAGGCCGTGCTCTTGGGAAACATTCCAGGCTGGGAGTCTGGTGTGGATTGATGTCATCTCAGTGTCCATCAGCACCTTCTCCTTTTTGGCCTCCTGAGTTCAAGGACGGAGCTGTGAGCTTTAGTCTTGGCCCTCTCTCAGTCCTGCAGAATCCCTCCCTTGGTATCATCTGGAGGGGTTGTAAATGACCTCAAACATGCTGGTTCCCACTCACCCAGGGCATGCTGCTCCATCCTCACAGGATATATAGTTTGGGGAGGGAGGTACCCCACTCCCTTCAAGGGGTTTGAAGGTATCAGCTGGAGCAACAGAATAATTGTGGTGACAGCACATCTGGCTGCGGGCTGTCGTCCAGGCATAGATCAGCGGCTGCATGATGCCCGAGAGATGACAGCAGCGCCAGCCTGTCCCCAGTTAACTCCAGATGTGCACAAGTGACACAATCCCCTCAGGCAGGGAAGAAAGCAGGCACATCCTGGATGACACTGGCTGGAAAGGCAGGGGACATGGAGTTGCAATCAGGTCCTGGAAGCCAGTCCGAGCCCTGTGGTTGCCCTGGCCGGGCTGGCTATGCCCACCCAACTCCATGGTGCTGTACATGGCCATCATGAGTGGGTGCAGCAGTCGGATGTCAAGAAGGCACAGTGTCAGCGTATTCTGCTCCGCTGGAGACACTGTGGAGCCCAGGAAATGTCTTAGCTGCTCTTGAAATCTCAAGATGCACCTCAGACCCGTGCTTAAGTGGGTGGTGTGTTTGTGGGGTAGGTGTGGGGTAGCCTCAGGGTAAAGAGGCAAAGCATGCCCCCGCCCAGCCTTTCCAAATGGGCAGCAGCTCCTCTTGGCACCAGGGGGCTGCGAAGCACAGCCTTCTTCAGCCGACAAGATCCCTCCAATGGAACTGGGAGTGCAGGGATCGGGGGCAGATGGGGTGTTTCTGCAGTGGGGACCATCTCAGGAAGGCCGGCTGGTTCTTGAAGCATCGCACAGCCCCTGCCCCAGTTCCAGTGGAGCTGGAGCAGCAGCAGCGAACAGGCTTCGTGCAGCCGCCAAGATGTTTGCTGGAGGCACGCATAAACATTTTGTTTAATCAAGGACTCGGAGTGAACACAGTGTACCCTGGCTCCGTGCAGAGGAAACAGCTGCGGCCCTGCGGGGCAGGGCCAAGGACACCGATCGGCGGTAGCAGAGCGACCTCCCGTGGCACGGTCCCGACCCCGGGGTGCTCTGCACCGTCGCTACGGCGGCAGAGGAAGGAAACCCCATGATATCCGTGTTCCCCGTCCCAGCACCCTGCTCTGAAGGGAGGCTGTCCCCCGCCTGCAGGCAGCTCTGGCTGCTTCCAGGGCAGTGTGTCTGGGCGGTGCAAGGCTTGCGGTGCAAGGCTTGGTTCGGCCCAGTCCCACTGCAGCCGTGCCAGAATCGAGGGTGAGGAGGGAGAGCGCTGAGCTGCCCTGCCCGTGGATTTGTGGGTGATGACCTCATGGCAGTGTTGTATCAAGAGAGCCCAAGACCTTGGTAGTGCCAGCTGCTGTGTTCTCACACAGGCAGGATGGGATCCCCTCTGCACCCTCCTGCCCTTCTGGGAATGAGGTGTTGGTGCTGGGGACCTCCTGTGCCCCACAAGGAGCCCTGCTCAGCATGAGCAAGGTGAGGTCAGAACTCTTTCTCTGTAAGCCCCAAGTAAGCAGCTCAGGTACCCAACATCCTCTGATGGATCCCAGGCCAGCACACAAGAAGACAGCTGATGGAAACACGGAGCACAGAATCCCTCCGTGGTGGATCTGGCTCAGGGCAAGCTTGGAGGAACTGCCATCAAATCCAGGGTGTTTTCTGGGATCAGCTAGGAATTAAGCATCTGAGTTGCTGTGTTTAAACCTGAACCTTTAAACATCCTTTCCCACTCCTCTCCACTCCAGCACTGGGCTGCACAAACCCCAGGTTTCTTTGGAAGTGTTGTTTTAAGGATAAGATTTAAAGGACTCATTTCACAAAGAATTGTGCTATCAGGTTATTTTTCTTAATTTCCAAAAAGGTATTTTTTGTGCATTGGAGACTAGATCGAGAAGAACTTTGGAGGCAGCCAGACTGTGGTATTGCCAATCAGCGCACTCCTCTTCTTCCCACCAGCCTCGCACTCGGCTGCCAAGCCTGTTCCATGGCTTCCTAGGCAATTAGTGGTTACAGCACACATCCATACCACTAGCAGAACCACTCCAGCTTTCCATGTGTCCTTGATAACCTCTTCTGGATTTTTAAGCCTTTGGTAGTAATGAAATGACTGAGGATAATGACAAGCATAAACTCCTGGAGTGCAAGACCCAGAAACATGTTTTTCTTCTAAGCAGTTGGTGTCCCTTGGCGAGACAGGTCTGAATGGGTGAGCTTCACTCTCTGTCTTGAGCCCCAATGCTCTCAGCAATCAGACTAGAATTAACTTGCTTCTTAGTGTGCATCCAGGATGGTGTTTGCTTGTTTGGTTGGTTATGGTAAGTGCAAAACAGTCCAAATCACTTCAACCTTACCTTTTTATTTCTAAAGCACCTTGTATCCCACTTTTTCCATTTTTCATGGAAACTAAGCCCCACTGGGCCACCATGAGCTCTGGTAGCCCTTCTTTTTGCTCAGGTCCCAGGAAGCTCCTCAGCTTGACCTTACCTTGGAGCAGCCTGAGCTGCTATCTGGGACAGCGCTGGTGTGCAACGAGATGAGCTCACAGAGTGAGCACAGAGTGCAACAGGACAAGAGGGGCTGACAGAGAGTAACGCAGCAACTGATCCAGTGTGAATTTCAAAGCTCTGTTCTTGAAATGTTAAAAGACAAAAATTAAGGAAGACACTTTCTGTGGCAAACAAAATGCCAGAGCTTAGGGAAGTTCTCTGCAGAGCAGCAACAGAAGCAGAGACCCAGGACAGAAATGTTTTGGTTTGTACTCCTTTCTGCCAACATTTGGGCAGGATTTGAAGGAGAGAAACCAGCAAATCCACCAAGAGATTGAGGAAAAAACTGACAAAAGCACTGCTGAGATTACAGTTAGGAGGGTAGTTCAGAGAAGTTTTACTATTTTAGCTCTGGAAGACAGAGGACACCTGACTTACTCCTGAGCTCTGAGGGAGACCTTATCAGCTTTCTCCATCCTTCTCCTTCTCCTCTTCCTGCATCAGGCAGGGAGAAAAATCTCTTTGATAAGATTGTGAAAAAGAACTACTATCAAGATGACTTTGATGTCAGCTTAGGTTTTAGGGGACAGATGTCGGCCGATGGCCTTCTAAGGGTGTGTGTGCTGCAGATTGTTCTATAAACGCTGACTTGTTGACTCTGCAGTCATAAAAGATTTTCACAAGAAATGTATCCCTTTGTAGCCTTGTTTTGCACTGGTAACTTAATTGCCAACTGTGTGGAAGGGAAGAGATGCAGTAAGGCCTGCTCACATGCTGCTTAAATTCTTGCTTTAAAAGACGATTTCCGCCCCCCCTCAACATTACCAATTCTTTTCCCTGAGGATTGAGGATTACACAGTGCTCTTCCTGTTTCCATAATCAAGCACCTGAACACCTCAGGGTATGTTTAAAAATAAGTGTGGTAATAGCTGTATTTTATAAGGGAAAAGCTCAAGAATGAGGCTCGGTGTTTATAATGCAAAAGAACATTATAATTTGATGTCAACATTAAACTGATAGTTTTTAATGTCTCATAGTTACATAACACCCAATAGAGCATTCGTGTGCAGAGCCTGACCCAGAGGACAGGCTTTTAGATGAGGACGAACAATCTCTGCAGGAAAGGGAAGCGTCTCCTTCACAGTCCAGCATGGAACGTTCTCGCGGGTAGCTCAGAAGCATTGCGGCTGCTGGGCTCAGCCCGGCGCCTCAGGCTGCCACCGCACCTGTCCAGGTGAGGCTGTCAGCGCAGCCCCTGCCCAGGGCGCGTTTCGCGTGCACCCCCGACCCGTTGCCTTTGTTCCGGAGCAGAGGAGCGGGCCGACCCGGGGAGGGAACAGAGCGAGCCTGACCGCCGCGCAGCGAGACAGAAGATGGGCAAGGCAGCCCTTCGCCCGGCTCCCTGCGGACACCGCTGCGTTCCCGGGGAGCTCCAGGCTGATGCGGCCTCCGGACAGGCGGAAGCGGGACGAGCCCCGGCACAGGCCGCGGCGGAACGGTCGCCACGGCAACGCGGGCGGTGCGTCGGCCTGACGTCACTTCCGCGCGAGGCGGGGCGTCGCGCGCAGTGCCGCCATGGCGCTGTCGCGCGCGGAGCGGTGTCTGGCGCTGCTGCTG
>VWYP01008891.1:129953-197941 GCA_013400435.1 Pycnonotus jocosus | reverse complement strand
CTGCTGCTGCTGCCCGCGCGGCGCCTCGCGGAGCTGCTCCGGGCACGGCAGGTACCACCCGCGCCCCGGGAAGGGGGAGCGGGGGCAATGGGTGTGCCGCTGGCCGCGCGCGGCAGGTACCATCCGCGCCCCAGGGAGGGGCAGCGGGTCTCGGGCCGCCCAGCGCCCGCGCCTGACGGCGGGTCCCGCTGTGCCCCGTGGCCAGGTGACGTGCATCGAGGTGGTGGAGGCGTACGTGGAGAGGATCAAGGAGGTGAATCCCCTCATCAATGCCGTGGTTAAGGACAGGTGAGCTGGGGGCAGCGAGCACGTTCGAGGAGAGAGTGGCTTCCCACTTGCAGGCCAGGCCGCTGCACCACGCCAGGGGCACGGGGATCCCCGCGCAACCACCACAGCAGCACCGTGCTGAGCCCTCTGTGCCGTCTTGGCCGGGATGCAAACACCAGGCAGTCTCATTTCCCCTCACAAGCTCCTGCCGCACTTGGGGTCCGCCCGCCTTGCAGGGATCCCGCTCCTCTCTGATCCAGCGCCAGAACATCTCCAGGTGCTTTGTTGCAGGTTTGAGGAGGCCCTGCAGGAAGCCCGGCAGGTCGATAAGCTGCTTTCGGAGGGTCCTGGCGATGACTGCCTGGAGGAGAAGTTCCCATTATTGGGGGTTCCCATCACTGTTAAGGAGGCCTTTTCTCTCTATGGTAGGTTTATCTTTGTGCCTCTCCAGGTCTTGATGTGCTCCCCAGAGTGGTGAGTGGCTGTGGCAGGTGCTTGGAGGGAAGTAGTCTCCCAGTCTCTGGTTTGCACCAAGCTCTGCCCAGACTTCTGCATTTGTATTCATTTGTAGCACACAGGAGCTGCAGAGCTTGCAGTGCCTCAGAGGAGCAGCCCTCACTGGGAGCCTGCTTCCTGCAGCCCCAAGTCATCTCAGGGCACTGGCCCTGATGCCTCCCTCCTGTTGACCTTGGCACCACAGGGATGCCCAACACCTCTGGCTTGGTCAACCGCCGCAATGTCATCGCCACCTCAGATGCCACAGTGGTGTCACGGCTGAAGCAGGCGGGTGCCATCCCACTGGGTGTCACCAACTGCAGCGAGCTCTGCATGTGGTACGAGTCCAGCAACAGGGTCTACGGGCGGACCAACAACCCCTACGACCTGCAGAGGATTGTGGGCGGCAGCTCAGGTGAACCCCGGCACCTCAGCACAGTCCTGCATGAGTGGCAGGTTAAAATGCAGCAAGGGAAGAGCTCTGAGTCTCTGCACACAGCTATTAATATGTCCCCAGGCTCTTGCAGAGCTTATGGACCTCTTTCGTGGGCACTGCTGTAGACTATTGGGAGGTCCAGCTGCTTTGTCTCTTCTGGGTGTTTCATCTGGCATTGCTTCAGTTTGCTCTTTTGTGCTTTGGCAGGAAAATCCCTTTGGCCTACATTCCCCAGCTGTCCCCTAGCCATCACTAAAGCCAAGATGCCCCCTTACCTCTCTTGCTTCTTAGGCCCTCACCCTTACTGTGAGGTGCTCCTGCTTTGCTGGATGATTTGCACCATAAATCTGTGGGGTTTTGCCGTGTTTTCTGCTGTGCAGGTGGAGAGGGCAGTGTCCTGGCAGCTGCCTGCTCAGTCATAGGTGTGGGCTCTGACATTGGTGGAAGCATACGGATGCCCGCCTTCTTCAATGGAGTCTTTGGCCATAAACCCACAACAGGTAAGGGAGGTGTTGGGGTCTCCTCCTTTTCCCCGCCAGCAGAAATGCCATGAGGTGGAATGGGGGCTGTGGGATGAACTCCTTCAGGACACCCCTGTGCTGGTCACTGGTGGGATTGCTGTAAGGAGTCAGGTAACCCCCTGTATGGGACAAGCTTGTTGAGGGAGCACAGCTGGGGTTGGCATTTGAGAAGCTTTTGGTGGCAGAATGCCAGGCATGTGGGAGATGAGCGGGGGTTTACCCAAGTATTGCATCCTCAGCGTGGGATGTTTTCACAAGGTTGGGATCTGCTGGGATGTTTCAGTGTCCTGACTGGGTGCTTTTGCTCCCTTCCCCGCCCCATGCACCTTGCCATCAGCACTTGTGGGGTGTGCAATCTCCCTGCATCCAGAAACCCCCAGCAGGGCTGTCTCCATGCGGAGGCAATACTCGGGGTAGTATCTAACATCTCTGCTCTCAGGGGTGGTGCCCAACGATGGCCAGTTCCCAAATGCTCATGGTGTGCGGACCAGCTACCTGTGCACGGGGCCCATGTGCCGCTACGCAGAAGACCTGGAGCCTGTGTTGAGAGTCATGGCCGGTCCTGGGGTCAGCAAGTGAGTTGTTCCCACTGCTCCCAGCTGCTGAGCTGGAGTTGGCAGTTCTCTGGTCCTCACAATGTGTTAGTCCTTTGTATGAGACAAGTCTGCACCCCACCCAGTTTGCTTGTTACTGATTTCCTTCCTCTGCTGCTGGCTTCCCAGCTCTGTCCCACACACTCTTCCCCTCCCAGGGCTGGCCTTGCTCCTGGGTATTACAGAGCCTTTTTCCTGTTGTTGAATGAGGAGTTTTCCATCACACACCATGGCCAGTTCAGCTCCTTCAGTCCTTGGTCCGTGCAACCGTGCTGTGTGCCAGTGAGGAGCAGAGATGGGGCACAGGGGGCAGCCCTCCTTTTTGCCACAGCCTGCACACAGTTGCTCTTTCTATTACAACTTTGCTTTTTCCCTGGCTCTTGGGCAATCACGGCCTTGGCTGCAGCCAAGGTGTGTAATCACAAGGTGCTTCTGGAGAGATGAGAACTTTCCCAACAGAAACTTGCTGGGACTGAGGGGGCAGGTGAGCAGCTGCATCTCTTGTGGGCAGTGTGTCTGTGTGTCTTCAGGGTCTCACCTTGCCATTCTGCGGGACAGCAGGGTCTCCTGAGGACACATAACAAGTGTGTGAGACCCTCTAGCAGCTGCAGAGGAGCTGGGAATGGATTTATGACAAAGCACCATTCCTTTCCCAGGCTGAAACTGAATGAGAAAGTGTCACTAGAGAAAATCAAATTCCACTGCATGGATCATGACGGTGGGTCCATTTTTGTATCACCTGTGGACAAGGAGATCTTGCAGGCCCAAAAGAAGGTAGGAAGCAGCAGAGGATGGTATTCACTGGGGTGAGCCTGAAGATAAAAGCTGGGTAGACCAGTCAAAGGAGCCCTGGGGAGGGGTAAGAACTGCTCTGTGTGCGGTTCTTGCAGGGGCTGGTGGGATGAAGGGCTGGGGAGGCAGCCTTGCGTCCCAGCTCTGTGCTTTCAGGGATTTAAAAGTGGAGAGAACTTTTTCTTCTTCAGGGCTAAAGAGATGCAAGGGGAAAATCTTGTGAGTAGGTCCCCTTATGCTCTTCTCTGTAGTTTCTGTGGGCTGATGGCAGTGCATCACATTTTTGTGGAAACAAACCTGTCCTTGCTCTTCCCTTCAGGTAGTGGAGCACCTTGAAAGTGACCTCGGGGTCCGGGTTCAGCGTGTGGCAATCCACAAGATGAAGTATTCTTTCCAGATCTGGTCAGCCATGATGTCGTCCAAGGACAGCGAGGGGCAGGTGTGTCAGAGTGAGTTGGCAAAGGCACAACTTTGGAGGCATCAGCTCTTTGGGGCCAGCTGTGGAGAGGCTTCCCAAACCTACCTGGGGGCTTTCCCTGTTCCATTTGCCCCCTCAATCCTCCATTCTTCTCTTCCTAAAGTTGCACAGCCGCTTCTCCCTTGTTGTCCTGTGGGTTGAGGCCATGGCTCTCAGCAGAGGAGCAGTTTGGTAATAGGGAGGGGGAGGTTGTTTTGGCACATTGACCTTTTCCATGCAGGTTGGTAAATCAGCCAAGCAGGGGGCATCCTGCCTTGCTCTTTGCCCCATGCTGTGTCTTCTGACTTGTAGGCTGGGATTAACACCCTTTGCCATGCCAGGACAGGCAGGGGACTAGCAGCTTTCCAGCAGGAGGCTTGCTTATGTTATTTTTCCCTGGAATTGCAGCCGCTGTGCTATTCTCTGTGTATGAAGGAAAGTATTTTGTAATAAAATAAATTTCTGGGAGTGCCATAACTTGTGCATTCCTAGCACAGAGGCAATGATGAAACAGCCCAGCCCTGACACACTAAGGAGGGCTTCTCTGGTTCCTCTGTCTCCCCTGCCTCCTTCTTCCAGGTCCCATGGTCATATCACAGGAGGAAATACCTCTGGGACATTGTTCCTTGCATTATGTCAGTTGGGTGCTGCTTTGGGGGACTCTCCCTTCTCCTTGCTGTCTCTGGCAGGGAGAGATACTCCTGCTGCTGCCCTGGATCAGTGTCAGAGCTGTGGAGCACTCCTCATGGGCACCTCCTGTGTGAAAGCAGGAACGCCTCACATTGGGATAATGGGACAACTGGAATTTCACTGTCCCTTGCCAGCCTGCACCTTCATGCTGCATGTTGGCTGTGCTGATGCAGGGAGTGGGTATGTTACAGGAGGCACAAAGATTCACGGACCTGCTGGGAGATCACGGGAAGCCAGTGTGGCCGCTGTGGGAGCTGATGAAGTGGCTCGTGGGGATGTCTTCTCACACTCTCCCAGCTATCGGTAATGCTTGCAGGGGCCCTGAGAAGTGCAGAGGCAGTGATGGAGTAGGCAAGTTGTTAGATGCAGAAATTACCCTTCCAATGCCCAGTGAAGAAACTCAGGGTTTGCCCTAAGTAGCTTCAGCCTAGTTTCCTAATGACACTCTGTGTCTTTGAGTCACATGCAAGCTCAAGAGAGTGGATCTTTGATAAATGGGAGTGGCTATCTTGGGAGAAGAAGTGAGGATGATGGAGCTGGGGGAAGGGTTCACTCATACTGTGAGCCCTGCCGGAACTGCTAGGGGCTCAGAGGGAACAGTCAGGGTCTGCACCAATCTTGTTTCATAGCAGCAGGTACTAGAGAATCCTAATTAGCACAGTCGTGCTGCTGTCTAATGAGTGCTGGGATCATTCTGTCGGCTCTGCTCATCCTCACTGGCCAGAAAAGCTGGAAGGAAGAGGCAGGCTGAATGCTTTTCCCTTGCCAGAGGTGGGGGGATGCTGCCCACAAAGCTGTGGTAGGGGCAATCTGTGGCTACTGGCAGGAAGGGGTACTTGGAGGGCCAGCCCAGAAGCAGGGGATGTTCCATGTGGCTGGGCAATGTGTTTCTGCCCCACATGTCCCACAGTCCTCTCATTCATTCTTGTTCCCATTTCTGCCTTTTGCTGCAGCCCTGGGACTAACAGAGAAGCTGGTGAACCTTAACGTTAGTGGGAAGGCCAAGCTGGTGAGCATGGGGAAGAGCCTACAGGAGGAAATGGAGGCACTGCTGGGGGCAGACGGGGTGCTTCTCTACCCCTCACACCCCACCATTGCCCCCAAGCACCACTCCCCCATCTGCATGCCCTTCAATTTTGCCTACACAGGTAAGCAGTGCTGGCTTCTATGGGGTTGCAGGTAGGGCTGCCGAGATGGTCTCCCTGTGACAGCAGTAGGGGCTGGCAGCTGGGGTGTTGTACCCAGAGTGTTTGCATTGCTGACGGTGGGCTGTGCAGCAAAGAGAGGCATTTTGCTGCTCCAGAGAGTGGGGTGAGGGTTGTCGTGCTTCATACTGTGTGGCATCTTTTACTTTTGCTGAAGGTCCCTGTCCACAGCAGGGCAGGTCTGACTTTGTGCATGATATTGAGGGGTTACAGCTGCTGCTGTAACAGTTGAGCAGGAACCTGAGACCCTCCATCTCTTGGGGTACAGTCTGGGTCTCCCTTTGTAGTTCCCATGTGGTCGGAGCACCTTGGTGCCGGTGTCAGTGCAGTCTGGCTTTGGAGTGATGGAGGGCTGGTGCCTGGGGCAGGAATGTCCCAAATTTGCATGCCACAGTACATGCCATCCCTCATGGGTGCTGTTTATACACATGATGTGGGCACTGTGAATCTCTGGCCAGTGATCTACCTTGTCACCATGTCTTTGGACTGCTGCATGAAGCATCAGCTCCCAGGATCTTGGTGCTGTGTATGGCAGAGCTGCCTGCCCAGGGTGGGAGAGCCAGGCAGTGATGTATCCCAGTCGTTGTGCTCACTCTGATCCATCCAACCTCTCTTGCAGCCATCTTCAATGTCCTGGGCCTGCCAGTGACACAATGCCCACTGGGGCTGGGCAGCGAGGGGCTGCCGCTGGGCATCCAGCTCGTGGCAGCCGCCTACAACGACCACTTGACACTGGCAGTGGCCCGGTACCTGGAGAAAGCCTTTGGAGGATGGGTTTTACCAGGGAAAGTTTAACCGTGGGATGCAGGGACAGAGGCGGAGACAAATGCTGATGCTTGATCCCATCATGGCACTGCCTACTCCCTCTGCATCCCCCTGTGCCCTGCTGGGAGTGGCTGGTGGTGCCTCCAGCCCAGGAACAGCTGGGCCATTGCCACTGGAATCCTCATCCCTGTGGCACCCTCTGTCAGGGAGACCTGCCTTTCCCAAACCCCTCAGGAGCGCCAGTGCCACAGTCTGAGGATGTCCTGCCTACATCCTGCCAGCAGTGGGCATCCACCCACCTTTTCCAGACTATGGAGTTGGCCAGCTTTGTAACCCTTCTGCTTCCAAAATGCTGAGTGAGAGCTGGGCAGAGGACGTGCTTCCAGACTGCTGGGAGCAGCTGTGCAGCACCCCTTGGGGCTGCCTGTGCCCGTGGGAGTCCTCTTTGGCCTGACCCTACCTGCAGGGCTGCACTGTGCCTGCTGCACCCAGGGTTGCCAGCCCCCACAGTCCTTCCAAGCTCCTGCAGGCTTCCCCCCACCCTCTCACCAAAAAGGGAGAGGGGTTGAGGGGGCTGGAGGAGCCGTAGGCCTGCCCTCACCAACAGTACTTTGTGCGGTGGTGAGTGCTGGGCTCTGCGGTGTGTGCAGCTGTCAGACACAGCTGAGAGCATTTCAGCACTGGCGGAAGCATCTCCTGTTTGTCTTCCCCTTCTCTCTGGGATGATCATCCTGCCTGACTGGTGTCCCTTGCTACCTGTCCTGCTGAGCTGCCTGGCCTCTGCCCCAGGACTGGATGTGGACAGCAATGTCAGTGGTTTGTCCGAGCGGGCAGCAAGCACAAAATGTTCTCATTGAGGGAGGTATTAAAGAGCCTGTTCAGTCTACTGTGGCTGTGTGTCATTTTCCTCATGGCTGTCTCCCTCCCAGCTCCCAGCAGGCCCCAACCGCGTGTCTACCACGGATGATGTGTCAGCTACCTAGCACTGCTGGCTATTGGAGTGGTGGCAGGAACAACAGTGGAGATGCTGGCATTGGCCCCCAGGGTGGCACTTGGCTACTCTGAGGCTCTTGTTTTGGAATGCCCAGGCTGACAGTGACTGCTGGGCTCCGGGCAGAGCTGAAGGGTGCTTATGAGCTGTACATGCTGCCATCAGTGGCTTTGTTAGACTTGTAATGGTTGGGAAGCACAAGTCCAGCTGTGTTTTGTCCCAGTGGGCTGCCAGAGACCTGGAGCTCTTGAAATGATGCAGAGCCACGTGCACGTCCCTTGTCTCCAGGGCAGAATAAGGGGCCCTGGCCCTGGGTGCCCAGCCTGCAGCACTAATCATGGCAAGGATAAAACCTGTTACTGGGTTTGCTGGGATGTGCTGGTCTGCCCTGCCATGTGTCACCCCTGGCCTGAGTGCCATGCTCCTCTCTGTCTCCGCGCCCCTGGTGGTTCCTGCAGAGGTAGTGCAGGGTGCGGGGACAGGCTGTGCGTCAGCTCTGGTGTGCAGAGGGCGCTGCTGAGCATCCGCCCCCAGCTGGGACGTTACTAACGAGGAAGCAAGGATAAAAACAAAAGCCTGGCTCAGCAAAGGAGGAACAAACCACCCAAGCCAAGTCACGTCTCTCAGCGTGGTGGCACAGGCAACACGGACTGCCCCTCATCTGGAGGAAACGTGGCAGCTGAGCAGACCGTGGTAACGCTTCCTGTGAACACTCAAGCCAAACGTGAGGTTGCTGAGCTGAGGATGTTGCGTTTAACAGTGTGATGGGTGAGGTGGGTTCCTGATACGGCAGAGGTGTAGAGAGGAAGTGCTGGATCAAGGTAGGGGGGAGTGCTGGGCTTCAGCGTGGTGTGATGGGGATGCAAAGAAAGGAGAGGATGTGCAGAGCAGAGGGGGTTAATCCCCACAGTCTCAGTTATTGCCACAATACAGGCGGAGCTGCTGAGATTTTTTCCTCTGGCCATGGCAGAAGGGGAATGGTTGTGCTGGGGTTCAGAGGGTGGCTGGCAGGGGCTGGCCTGAAGTCACCCTCGCTGCTTCAGGGAAGCATTGATCCCCTTGTGCTGCCTTCTGCAGTGGGAGCAGCCCTGTTCCTGCCTCCAGGCAGCCAGTCCTAGGGTCTCCATCTGTTCCCCAGCTCTGTGCCTCCATAAGCCCCCAGAACAATCCTGGAGGCTTTTTCTCCCTCCAGGCAGAAATGCTGCCTCCTTCAATGGGCTCTGTTGCAAAGCCAGGAGAGCTCTTGCTGATTTCAGGGTGGGGGGAATTCCTAGACCGACTGCCGGTGCTTCGGCTCTGGTGTTTCAGAGGTCTCACCTCAGCCCTCGCCCGCAGTTTGTAGCTGCACGTCCCTGCTTGTTGAATGTTCCTCCTTGTTTCAAATTCTTAATGCTGCAAGGGACAGAGAAAAAGTGGGGGAAATGTTTTGTACCCACATGTTGAGGTGGTTGTGCTTGTAACAGTGCAGTGTCAGTGTGCAATGAGAAGAGCAAGAAGCAGTGGCAGTGATGAGCCAGCCCCACAGGTGTCCTGTCTGGCCAGGGGTGCTCCCACCCCTCTGCCTCTGGAGATGGCCCTGGGCTCCCTACCTTCACCTTCTCTTCATGTGTCCCCACAACCACAAGGTTGGTGTTGGTGGCCTCAAAGCCCTTGCATGTCTTCTCCGGGAGAGGAAAGTTACCTCCACGACCAGCAAGAGCAGGGAAAGATTCCTGGGGGCTGAATGGTGGGGCAAGGTCAAGGTAAGAAGGGACTGGCCACGTGTCAGATGCAGCTGCCCAGATGTCAGATGCAGCCTCTGCTGTGATTCAGTCTGAGGTCTCTGCTTCCAGCCCAAGAGGGTCCCTCATTGTGCTCCATTTTGCCTTTTGGGTGCTATCACATACAATACCCTCCTCATACCAGGGAGGCTGTGGAATAGCTGGGAGTGTCCTGGCAGTGGTGTCACAGGTTGTGGCAGTGTGAGTCATGCCCAGAGCTGGGCTGAGTCACCTCCCCAGTGGTGTGAGCATCAGGTGAGGAGCTTTCTCAGACTCACATCCTGGTGACAAAGACAGAGCAGCTTCTCACCACGGGATGCCAGAGGTGGGTGCAACAGAAGGTCACTGCACAGTGCCATAGCAGTGTGGCAGGTGCCCACTGTCCCTGTGGGTCCACTTACCACCACAGCCCTGGGTACCTGTCCTGCTGCACCACCAGGTCCCCTGCCCCTTCACAGTGGACACCTCTGTGCCACAATAGGCATGTGGACTCCATGGGGCAGTGTCACTTGCTGAAGCTTCTGGGAATAATACTCTGTTTTTAATCTCAGGTCCCAGCAACCTATCATGTCTGCAGGTAGCAGAACAGCTCTAGCACACCCATCCTTTTCCATGGCCCCTGGTGCAGCAACATAGTGTGGGGACAGATGGATGAGCTGTAGTAGGATGAGCCCTACCCTGCNAAGGCCCTGGTTGCAGGGCAAGAGGGGGCACAGAGATACCTCTCAGACCTACTGAAGGTAACTGTGAAGAGGAGGAGCCCAAGTGGTCATCAAGGTGTAATGAGAAAGAAAACCCCAGGGTCAGCAGAAGCTGTGTCAGGGTGTTGGCTCTCCCATTTTGTCAGCTATGTCTGCTTTGGCAGAAGCGTGGAGAAGGTGTTCTCAGTGTGTGACGGATTGCAGGGATGCAAGTGCAAGTGCTGAGCACCTGCTTTGAAGTCAGTGTTTGCCCATGCCAGGCTGAAGCTGGGAAACCTGTGCACTGGGCCACAAGAGGA
Source organism: Pycnonotus jocosus (assembly GCA_013400435.1). Taxonomy (NCBI): domain Eukaryota; kingdom Metazoa; phylum Chordata; class Aves; order Passeriformes; family Pycnonotidae; genus Pycnonotus; species Pycnonotus jocosus. The sequence goes on along the minus strand of VWYP01008891.1, from coordinate 187,969 downwards.
CCCTGCAGGATCATACCTCTCTGCTCCCTCCCCAGGGATGCTACTGAGGCCACGGCATGTGAGGCTGAAGGCACAGAACTTTCATGTCTGGCTGCACTGGGAGCCAGACCCCAGCTCACCCAGCTATGCCACCTACGAGGTGGAGTGGAGGAACAGGTAGGTGGGAAGGAGGAGGTGAAGGGGTCTGGTCCTCTTACACCCTGGCAGAGTCTTTTGGGGACCCCTGGCAGCCAGAGGACTGTTGTCTGGCAGTAAATGCCACAGAGTAACAGAGCAATGGAACTGGCAAGGATTGATTGGCTTGTCCCACCCCTGCACATGCAAGGTCAGCTCAGGACTGTGTCCTGGTGGGTTTTGAACAACTTCAGGACAACCTCCCTGGACAGCTTGATCCCTTTCCTGGTCACTCTCCCAATAACAAACTAAGGGGTTGCTCTTGGACTGGGATTTTGGAATTTTTTTTTTATTATTATTATGCTAAATGGGATTTTCTGTATTTCAACCTGTGCCTGCTGCCTCTTGTCCTTTCGCTGGGCACCACTGAGAAGAAGGCTCTATCTTCTTCTCATGGTGATGAGACCCCCCCACCCAAAGTCACCTTTCTCTGAGGCTCAAGCTGTCACCACTTGCTCAGTTTCCTTTGTACTACAGAACCTCAGCAGCCTCAACTCCTTGGTAGGTTCTGCCTGCTGCAGGTCTGTGTTTTCTCATTGTGGAAAGCACAGGTCAGGGTGCAGTGCCAGGTGCCATCTGTCCCCAGGAGGAAGTCAGCTTGCTGATGGCCCCCCTCCTTATGCATCCTGGGACACTGTTGGCTGATACCTGGGCTTTCCTGTACTTTCCACCTGGGCAGAATGGCAGTGGCTGGGAAGATGCTGAAAAGAAGTAATCCCTTTGCTTTCTCCCTGGGCAGAACCTCGAACTGGACCAAGGCAGATGCCTGTGGGGGAAACAGTGGAAGCTCCTTGGTGTGTGAGCTGTATTTTGACAGGATTCATGATATCTACTGGGCACGGGTGAGAGTGGTGGCCGGAGGTGAGCAGTCCGAGTGGGCCAGTTCCAGCGAGCTGCAGCTGTACAGAGACAGTAAGGACTGGGGAGCTCTTCCAACTGGGCTCTTCCTGGGGGCCAGTGGGGAGAAGGGTCCTTGGAGAGATCTGATGTGATACAATGGGAAAGCATATTAGGATATTGGAGGGAAAGAGTCAAGAGCCCTAACCAGAGGAAAAGGATGAGGCAGAGCTGCTAGAGGAGAGCTGGGTGAAGAGCAAAAGGACAGAGGAGACACAGTGAGGTGATGGATAGGAGGCCCCAAGCCAGCAAGGCACCATGAGAATTTGGGTCTCTGGGGTATGCAGCGAGATGGGGCAGGAAAGAGGATATGCCTCTGGGCTTGGCTTTTGAAAGGTTCACCTTCCTCCCCTGTCATGGTCTGGGAGTTTTGCCCCAGCAAGATGAAGCAGGTGCAGGCAAGGGCAGACCCTTGGTCATCCATTCACCCTGTATATTGTGTTTGCCAGGTGTAGGAATATGCCTCTTCTCAGTCACAGACTGGCTGTTCTGTCAAAAAAACCTGGCAGTATCTTGGAGATAGAAAATCATCAGGATCCTCCTCTGACCTCCATCACAGAGGTTGTAGCAATAAAATGAATGTGTGAACAGCTAAATGAGTTCTATGTTTGTGGTTCGTGTTCCCTTGTTCATTCCCTCTGCATCCAATTGGTAGTAAAGTGGATGCATTCAGTTAAAGTGATTGTTGGCCTTGGCAGTGGGTCTCCAGGCCCTGGTGTCTGGCTCAGGGATGAAGGTCTCAGCTGCAGAAACTGGTGGTGCCACAGGTCTGTCAGTGTGAAGAGGAGACAGAATCAGGGCTAGCTGTCAGGAAGATGTGGTGGCTGGCATTCCTAGAGCTGGTTTCAGAGCACAAAGCGCCATCAGGCAAGATCCAAGGAGGTGCTGTGCTCTGGGAGGGGAATGTCAGACAGAAAAATAATATTTCTAGAGAAACAAGATGTCTGCATTCCTTTGAAGACCTTAGTTTTCTATTTTTTTCCTCTTCCCTACAGCAATTGTTGGCCCCCCCAGGTTGTCCTGGCTGCTCCAGGATCAAATCCTCAGCATAAACATCATCACACCACTCACTCCCTACCAAAGAAGAACTGGTTCCTACAAGCCAGTCGACCGAGTGCTGCTGAAGCTGTGGTATTGGCTGCAGCTGTATGAGGGGGACCTGCTTATCCAGCAGGTGTGTGGTAGTTGGGCAGAGCCCAGAGGTGCAGGGTTTGCACAAGCTTTCCTGGTGCAGCAAAGCCACTGTCTCAGGTTGCAGTGGTGTAGGGGTGCCTGTGCTGCAGCCCTGCCCACACCTGGCTGTCCTGCAGGTGTGAGGTGCTCTGCATCCCCAATCTGGGGCTCCCACCTCAGCGAGGAAGGAGACCCCTTCCCTCCTCTGGGTAAGAAAAACTGGACTGGTTCTGTTCAGATGAAAGGTGATGCCACAAGTGTTTCAGGAGATGCTCCCCGGGGCAAAGAACTGAGTGTTGGAGGTGCCCGGGAGGAGGGACCATGGGGAAAGTGGGATGTTGAGGCTGCACAGAGCAGTGGAGCCGTGCACAAACCCCTCCTACAGCTGCTGTGGCCACCTGTCCTATCTGCTTTCAGGTGCCTTGCAAACAGAGCAGTGAGGAAGTGCCTTGCAGCTTTGGGCACCTGAAGCCCAGCACAGAGTACTGTGTCCGGACGGTGGCTGCAGACATTGCCAGGGAGCGGAGCCAGGAGGTGGAGCAGTGCCTTGTGACTCCAGCAGGCCCTGCAGGTGGGAGGACTCTCACCAGCTCAGCTGGCACACTTGCATCTCAGGTCCTGCTCACAGCAGAAACTTGTGTGGAGGTGTGGGTCCCTCACCCCCAGCCACTGTGACCAGGGTTGTGGCCCAGTGCTGCCCAGTGGGGACCTCTCACAGCAATGCTTTCTTGTCATCTGCCTTGGACTTGCTCCTGACATGGATGGGAAACACTGATAGAGAGTGGGGTGGGAGGGATGTGCTTGAGTGACCCCTCAGCCTGCTGTGACCTCCTGGCAGGCTTTCAATGGGTTCTTGCCGTGCTGAGTGCCTTCTTCCTGTTGCTGCTACTAAGTGTGGCCGGGCTCTGCTTCATGCAGCTGCATGTCTTTCCCAATCCTCTGGAGACGGACCTCCCAAGAGCACTGGTGAGTGATGATCTTCCTCCAGCCTCCACCTTGTGTGTAGCCATAGCCAAGCCAGGCTTCCTTTCATTTGCAGGGGCTCATCACCAAGCCCATTTTGGTACCCAGGTGCTTCCCTGTTATAAGTCTGAACAACTGTCCCCCAAGACAAAGGTACTTGTGGAGGGCATCAGCCAGGCATGGATCACAGCAGAGGATGGGGTCTCAGGCAGTGCAGCCCAGCATAGTTTATCATCCCGAATCTGGCAGGGCTTTGGCCAGCTGAGGCTGACCATATCACTGCTTGTGTCTTTGCAGGCTCTCCAGAACAGCAAGCTGAGTGTGGCCATACAGGTGCCTCTCCTCCAGCTTGAGGAGGACCCACCGGCCCTTCTCCTGCCGACTGTGCTCCCCTCCCATGGGCCATCCACAGCTGGGCAGGCATCAACCAGCGTCCCACAGCTCCTCCGAGGCCTTGCCCAGGATGTGAGTGGCTACTGTGCCAATGGGTTTGGCCCAGACTGCCCTGAGGGAAGGGACCCATCCTGCACCCACAGCCAGCTGGGGCATGCCTTGGGTTCCCAGGTCCCCTCACAGGTGGAGAAGGATGGGGAGGCAGGTGATGGGGATGATTTGCCAGAGCAACTGGTGTTAGTGAGACTGACTGGAAACAAATATGTGGGTGAGAGGGACAGCCAGGTAGCTGAGATATGGCTTCCCCTGCACCTCCAGCTTTATTCTAAATGCCAGTGCCCAGTCCTGGGAGCAGGCAGCCACCTTCCTCTGCCCATGCCGAGCAGAAGCTGCAACCAGGAGTACCTGCAGGAGAGTCTCGGCACGGCTGAGCACTGGATCCGGCTCAGCTCCGTGAAGCTCCCAGCCAGTGTGGAGGAGGAGGGAGGGCAGCTCCTCTATGCTTCTCAACCCCTGCTTGGCGGCGGGACTGAGCCAGAGCAAGGTGACAACAGCACCGTGCAACGAGGCTACTCCTCGTGTGTCTCCAGCCCCTGCCAGCTGCTCCCCCCGCCCCGCAGCGTCCTGCGGGCAGTTCCCTTCTCCGGCTACGAGCCACGTGCCCCATCTGGCAGTGATCCCTGGCGAGGGGGTCACCTCGGCAGCCTCCCGCTCCCAGCAGAGGCCAGGGCGGCTCCCGGAGCTCCCCAGCCCTAAAGGCTGCCTGTCCCAACCTGCTGGTTTCTGGGCTGGGGATGGGATTGGGGCTGGCTCCCACGGGCAGGCAGGGGCATATTCCGGGCACAGCCGCCAGGGATGGGCGGGATCCAGAGGTTTCCTCTGGGGTTTGGTACTCTTGAGACAGAGCATAAGGAGCGTGGACCAAAGCTGAACCCCCAAAACTCTTACCTATTTATCTGTCTGTATGTGTGCATGTATGGTACAGTATCTATACGAATGTAACACTCATGTATACATATATATTTATAAAGCTCTTTAATGAAAAAATGTTGGGGTTTTTATGGCTGTGGAAATGTTGATTGTATGCTGGAGTTGTTTTTAAATATCACTAATTTATTATAGAAAACTGGCTTCTCTATTCATTTCTTCTGTGTTATAGACCCAGCACAGTCCTTCCTTATAGACCCAGCACAGTCAGGAAAGGCACTAGGTAAACTTGGGGTTTTCCCAGCAGAAAATTGCACCCACAATCTGTCTTGCTCTCCTGTGGGAAAAGACTTTTTTTTTTAGCATCATGGGATATGTTTATTATTCCTGCTGCCAGCACTAGGGTGATTTATGGCTGAGAAGCCCTGCCCTGCAGTCCCTCGGGATGTGTTTTGAAGCTCTGCCTGAAGCCACAGAGGCAAGGGGAAACCTTGTGCTGTGACACATGCTGGGATCAGTGGAGTCAAAATGCAGTGACAAATGGCTCTTGTGGCTCTTGAACTCACAAGAATTACTCTGGACCTAGGAACAAGTGAGAAACTAGTGTCTAATGTCCAGGCAGCTGGTGGAGGGGATGAAGGTACAGTGCTGCCAGTCTTGGGGACCCTTTGGGTCTGTGCAGGGCCATGTTCTAACCCTGTGAGTCACCCCTGAAATCCCAGCCATGTTCCATCCCTGTCTCGTAGTGCAGGCTGACCCCTGTAGCCCACAAGGGTCCATGAGGGAGCAGAGATCCACCTGCAATTTACGGAGGACCCCACACCAGATGCCCAAAGGAGGCCATGGCTCCATGGGAAGATCATGGCAAGCTCCTGGCAGGCAGGACCTGCGGGCCTATGGAGAGAGGAGTCCAGGCTGAAACAGGTTTGCTAACAGGAATTGGGACCTTGTCGAGAGAGTGATGGACCAGCTTTGGGGTGTGTCTAGCATCTGACCCAGGTCAATCCCACACAGACGATGGGAGGACATGTAGTGTATTGAAGAAATTGAGCTGAATGAACAACAACCACCAAAAAAAAGGAAAGACACAGTCCCAAGAGCTGTTTGAGGAACACATGTATTACCCATACGCTTTTTGCTACCTATGAAGCTGGTGTTCAGTTGCCATCTCCTTTGTCCCTCACAGTCTCTGATCTGCCTCAAGATCATGGTCAAGCCCTACATGCCTGCAGCCCTGTTTGATCAATTGCCTCATCCCCATAGCCCAAAGGGCCTCCAACCCCATGCCACTCTGTAAGGTCACTGTGTGGTCCCAGGTACCTGTAAGGCACCTCTCAGCAAGAGCATCAGTCAGAGCTGCTGTTTGTGCCACAGGCTGTGGGCAGGAGCTACACCCCAGGAAGGAGCTTGTCCAGGCCCAGCAGAGTGTCCATCATACTGCTCCAGCCCACTCCTGGGGGGTTTGCCAGAACATGGGACTGGTGCAATGGGACCAGACTGGCTCCTACAGCTGCTGTGTTGTGGGAGCTGGGCTTGCACTGAGGCATGATCCATGCTCTGATCACAACTGGCCACATCTCTGCAGGGCAGAAGAGGACCAGCTCTTTCCTGAGTCTGTGGCAAGACAAGGGTGCTGGGGTCCCCATGGGCGATGCAGGCAGTCACTCACTGGCAGCAGGGGCTTACCCTGGCCCAGGGGTGGTTGAGGAGCTAGAATGTTCCCACTCATATGAAAGAGTTGTTCATGAGGAGTTGAAAAAGACAGATGACTTGTGATATTTCAAGATGCCACTCAGCAGCTGAAGTTTCCGAGTGGATGCGAGAGGGTGTTTCTGCTTTGCCTCAGAGGTGCAAGCAGCATTCAGGTTTCTGAAGAGCCACAGAGAGAAAGTGCAACATGCCCCGTGGGGTGAGGTCCCAGCATGTCGCAAGAGAGACCTGTCACCACTATGTGCAGCACGGGGTCTGGGTGGAGTGTCTGAATTAGATCCCACTTTGGTCTACCTGGCTGGTTGTTATGTGCTGAACAGGACTGGACTGTGCTGGAGATGGACTTGGGTCAGGGGTAAGCCCCCAGCCCCAGGGGGCCTCAGTGCCAGGTAAGTCTGCGCAGGACACCGGACCAGTCCTTCCATCAGCACTGCAGCCTCAGTCACATGCATACAGCTGGGTCCTCCCTCAGCATTCCATGCACCCTGCACAGCGTGGAAAGGGCTGAGCCAGCAACTGGGCCGTAGGCACCCAGCCCACCCTACAGCACCATCATCTCAGAGATCAGATGCCATTTCTGGTGCTGGCCTCAGGCCCATGGCACAAGGCTGTGCCTGCAGGTACTGCTGCGGGGGCTGGTGAAAGCTCTGACTCACCACGATCTATCGGCTGTTCCTGCCTTCTCTCTGTGGTGTTTTCCAATTCTGCTGGTGCCAGATCAAAGCAACAAGAGGGATGCAGCTGCAAACAGCTCTTTATTAGAAACAGTGGGTTTAGGATTGTGCAAGAATGTATTTCTTATTACTAATTCTCAGAGAGCAGAGCCGCCAGCCTATGAAAGTGGTGCACAGTGGAAAATTGCCCTTTGGGGCTAAAGGGACTTTCACAGTCACTGAGTGGGAACCATTGTGCCTGACAACCATGAGACATGTGGTGGCCCCTGAAATGAAGGGGGAAAACCAAGCAGGCTGCCAGTACACAGGACCATCCCCATTGGCTTTTGAAGACCATGGGAGGCAGACCTGCAAAGAGCAGGGTCTGCTCTCACCTTGTGCCCACCCTGCTCTGTCTGCTCTCTCTCCTGCCTGTCACTGCAGCTGCCCTGCCACCCCGCTGGGACAGCCCAGGGCCACCCCAAATCCTCACAGCCACCTTAAGCACTGTCTGGCACATCTGTGTATATGGCAAAGACCTGGGACCTCACTGAGGCACTGTCACTCAACCTCCCAGTGCAAGTTGCCTTTATGATCAGTCTGTAGCTCTAGGTAGGTCCCTGAAGCAGCACAGTACAGCAGCATTAGAGCAGACATGTTGGACTCCATCCTTCAGCCCAAAAAGGCTTAGTGGATTGACAGGTCTGAGCTGCAACATCCAGGCCACTGACTCCTGCTGCACCTCCCTCTCTTAGCTGCTTGACTTGGTCAGGAAGCCCACCAGGATGTGGGTGGGGACTGTGAGAACCCCAAAAGCTGGAGCCTGGGTGTGGTGTGTTTGGAGGACGTGCATGAAGAGGGCTGCAGTGCTGATAGGCTGTAGAGAAGTGAACTTGGTAGCTCAGACCTGTGTGGTTTCTCTCCAGGCAGGAGCTTTCCTGCAATTCAGTGGATCAAGACCCAAGCAGGGCAACTGGGACTTTCAAATCATCCCAGGGGACTGTAGAACAAAACTGGTCTTACTTCACATGCTGATCTGGTAGTGCCCTCACCTGGGGATGCATGGCAAGTGTCTGCACTCAGAAAGTGCCATGGGCACCCTGACAGAGTCATATACCACCTATCTTGGTCACCGGGTCCCCTAACTCTGCAAGACAACCTTCCCTGTGTTGTCCTTACCCTCACCACTGCTCTTCCCAGGGTCTGTGACATACGGCCAGTTCTTATACTTCTCATCCTTCAGGTGCATGTCAGGGGATTTCTGGTCCTGTAGCCTATGGGAACAGCAGCTCAGCTCACTTTCCCACTTCCTGGCACTGCTGCAGTACCTCTCTGCTCCCCAGGATCATTCATGCTCCCAGTGACAGACAGGGCCAGCAAGCTGGCCTCTGAGTTGAGTGCATATTGGCTCACAATGCTCTCTGAGTTTGGGGTGGGGGGTTGGTCTGTGCTTCCTCCTCATGTCACCACAGCAAATGTGATCAGCCTGTCTCCAGGATTTTTCATTTGTGACATGAAACCTGGCAGAATTCTGGTTCTTTCCATGTCTATTTTCCAGAGCATGGAAAACAGGCTAGATACAGTTTTTTGTCAGGAGAAAAGTCCCCGCTAGGTGGCATGCCCACTTGAAATGGATCATAGCTTCATCTCAGCTGTTTCCCAGTCATACCCATGCCTGACAGATGGGGACTGGCAGAGAGAGGTAATCAATGATCTCTGGATAATGCACCTTCAACCACTCCATGAGAAATGAGAGCCTCTGTTTTGTGGTCAGCGGGATCACAGTCAGCCTCATGATTAAACAATAGATGCTTGGACTGCTCAGCATCCTGTCCCATCTTCCTCAAGAAAGTCCCAGTGTGATGTCCCACCCCACAAGATGAGAGGACACAAGAGACTGAAAAACATTGATCTCGTGCCAAGACTTCAGAGGGACATTCCATGTGGCACCTATGAAGCAAGCACTGTTCAACCTGTCTGAGCCCCAGCCTCAGTGCAGGTAGGGAAAGGCACAGAACAAGTCGTCCTGTCTCCTCTCCTCCATGAATAACACTTCATGATTTTAAGCTCCTGAAAACTTAAAATCTTCTTGTGCCTGTCAGTCACTTCCCCACTGCCCTCAGGAAACGTGGTGCTCAGTAAGATAGGGCATGAGCTGCAGTCGCAGCAAGAAGGGCCTGGCTGAGGTCACCAGAGGGACCCATTCCAGCTGGATTTCTTTGAATTAAAGCCTTCCAGAGTAAGAGAAGTAACTAGAAGCAATTGCGGTTGGCTAATAGCTTGGTAATTTGAAACTGAAGTCGGGGGAAAAAACAAGATCTCTAATGGGAACTGGAAAAACCTTAACATAGGCAAGCTGGGCTAGGTCCCAGCTGACACAGCCAGTGGCTGGGGGCTGCCTCTGTACCTGCAACTTTGGGAAGAATGTGCACCACCTCAGTGCTGTTCTCTCAGAAAAGCCATCTTTCATGATCCTATCTCATGGATGGTGCTTTGGGACGCTGGTTGACCGGCCTCCATCACTGTCTGCCTTTTTCCAGAGAGTGAGGATGGGTAATTCCCTCTCCAAAACTCCCCAGACCCCAGCACTTGCTCTGAGTTGCACCACAACACAGCCATGGTGAACAGCAGAGCTTCCAAAAAGCCTTGCTGGTCAGCAAGGAGAAGTGCCAAGTCCTGCCTCCAGGGAGGAACAGCCCCAGGCACCAGGACACGTTGGGCTGACTGTGAGCCAGTGATCCAGGCCAGCAGAGACTGTGGCTACAGCTTCACTTCTGCTAAATCTCAGAGGAGTTTCCACTGCAGGAAAGCCCCCTCCACTCCACAGCACCCTCTACGCCAGCAGCCTTGGTGCCTGGCTGACAGCACACCAGAAAAGCATATTAAAACATTTTTATTGCTGTTTTTTGTTTATAAAAAACAACAAACCAAAACCCATTAGTAACAAACCCAGTCCCCAAAGCCAGCATTATCTGAGGCAGGCTTGCGAGGACACACCTTTAGTGCAAAGAGGAAAGTGGCAGTGAGGGCTGAAGGGGCTCTGCTCGCTTCAGTTCCCACAGAACCCACCACACCCACTGTACAGTATAGATTTGCCGTGGGACTGGTTAGGGAGGGCTGGCCAAATTCTCAAGTTCTGGTGGGAGCCCTGAGGGAGCTGGAGGCATCCGAGGGGCAACATAGGATGTTGTGGCTGTGCAGGGCAGCTTTGATGCCTTGTGTGAGCGACACAGGACATGAAGGCATGCTGAGCCAAGGGGCACTGCCCACACCTTTCCACAGACACAGCACTTTGCCAAACAGCTGCTATCAGTTCTCCTGGGCTTTCCAGCATGGAAACCTAACGTGTGCCCTACTCTGTGGCTGGTCCCAGCCTCAGGTGCCAGAGGTGTTGGTGGGAACTAAAGGGATATGGAGCTAGAGCATGGCTGCACCCTCTGCAGAGCCCTGCAAGGCACAGAGGCTTCTGAACTGGGAGGAGCTATGCAGGACCTTGCAGCCAGCAGCACGTGGCCCTGGGCACTGGCAATCATGAGAGGGATGCCCTGATCCTCAGCCCTTCATTCTCAGGCCCTTTGCAGGTCCCTTGACCATTTGTTTCCTCCCATAGCTGGTCCTGGCACTGTTGCATCAGGCATCACCCCCAGCACCCATCTACCCCCATGTCCTATGGGGAGTCAGACCCATGGCACAGCCCTCAACAGTGAGCACAATTTTTCACTGTGATGAGCTGCCGGGGCAGAGCCTTTCCGTATCTTCAGAGGGAGCTGATGTCTTGGAAGAGAGGGCTGCCCAAATGCCAGCCCCAGGTGCTGAGCAGGTTGGCAACAGGCAAATGCAAACAGCTCCAGCCCAGGGGAAGCACTGGGATCCCATGACAAGCACAGGATGGCTGGGACCACACAGGGCTGACAGATGGGGAGGGTAGGCTGGCCTAGCCATTTGTGGGTTTCATCTCTTCCTTGAAAGCACCACTGCAGGAGGCTAGTGGTCAGCTTTTCCCATGACACAAAGTCACAGGCTGTGAGAAATGTTTTCAGGGAGTAGGGATGCAGCTACATCCAGATGGGAGCAGTGTATACACGTGGTCAGCACTGCTGGTGTGCAGGGGTTGCAGCCAGCAGCACGGAAGGAGGAGGCAGTGGCAGGGGCTGTGAAGCAAGGTGCTGTTTCTGAAAGGCAGGAGCTAGCGATGCTGTAAACTCTCTCCAATCTCTCCATCAGCTGGTTTTGGTTGTGTCAGGACTGCAGAGTTGGAGGGCTCAGCCAGGGCAATGGTGCCAGCCCACCCCACCCTATGGTTAGGTCATCTTCCTGGCAACACTGGCATATGTGTGCTCGATCTCCTCATCTGCAGGACAGGTGTGATTGAACTCATCACAGGCGTAGGCATTCTTGAGGTAGCGCCAGACGCCCGTCATGTCCTCTGGGATCTCGAAGTCACGGTACTTTTTGGCTGCAATCTAGAGGAGAGTGAAGGAAGAGGAGGATGAAACTTCCGAGACCTGGGGGAGGCTCACTCTCTGGCTTTGGCAGGCTCTTGGAGCAGGTGCACCCCTACCCTGCCCCTGGGAGCTAGTGCTGTTACCTTGATGATATGCAATTTGGGCAGGAGGTTGCAATCAGCCAGAGTCAGATGGTCTCCATCCAGGAATTTCCTCTTGGAGATGGTGATGTCTTCCACACTGTCCTGGTCAATCTCCTCTGGGAGAGGAGTGTTCAGGTAGACATCCAGGCGCTGAAATTCCCGCAGCAGGGCCTTCTCAAAATCTGGGAGGGCAAGAAACCAAGAGCAGTGAGTGTGTGCCCTGGGCTCCCAGGCAAGCTTTAGGCTGTGCTGGGCTGGCTGAGCCTCCCACAGGTTTTGCAGAGAGGGGAAAAAGCCCTCAGGGCCGCACCATCAGGACACAACTTTGACCCTGGCCAGTATCTGTTCCCAGGGGACTACAGCACCCCATGCTCTGCTGTTATCCCTGTGGAAGGAGCAGAGAACTGCCTTTATCCTTCCCCTCTGCCCCTCCACTTCCCAAGGAGGCTTTGTTGAGGCAGGCAGCAGGAACCTTAACCTGATGGCAGGATTTGCCAGCAGACAAAAGCATTTCTCCTGCTACAGCGTGGTTGACTGGAGTCCAGCAACTCGCAATCCTTACTGATATTTGCTTCTTTGCGTGGGTTCTTGATGTATGCCGAGAACTTGGCAAAGATGTCACTGCCCACATCAAAGGACTCCTTGTACTTTGGGCTCAGGTGTGGATACCTTGAAAAAGACATTTATGTCAGTGCAGGCAGGGATGCAGCAGTGTCAGTTCCTGGGCCATAGAGCCCAGGGCTGGTACTGGAGGATGCAGGGGATATTGAGCTGGCTCTGGGAGAATCATGATGATGTGAATTACTGCAGCTGCCACCCTGTGAGCTGTGTCTTCTATCCTGGGTGTTTGCCAGGAGATAATCTCAGGGCAGATACCCCACAGCTGGGGACACTGGTGGCAATGGAGCCCCAGTGCAGAGCTCTGCCTGCAGGCAGTTCTGGCACAGCCCAGAGGATGCACATTGGCACAGAGGGGTCTCAGGAAGCCAGAAGCTCCCACGACTTCCTCAGGAACTGTCTTCTGTTTGCTGACATGTCCCAGGACATGCTGCAAGGGCAGAGACATCAAGGAGGCAGGTGACAAATGCATTTGAGCTTCCTCTTCCGCAGCAGTGGCGGGGGCTGCACACACAGTGCATGGGGGAGGCTGGTTTGGGGGGCACCCCAGTGAACTTGGGTAAGACCACCCCCCAGCCACCCTATGGGCCACCTACATTGCTGCTGTCAAGCAAAGGCATTTGCTTTCACTCAGCTGAGTGCATTGAATATAAACAAGCAAAGGGTTCTCACATTCCCCTCTACCTCAACACCAGCTGCTGCAGCCAGTGGCAAACCCACCAGTGCCAGGGTCCCTGCAGAGACCTCCCCATGTTCCACCTCTGTCCCTAGAGTGGGGATGCAATGGCTGCTGCATTTCCTCCCATTGATTTCCATTCCTTTTGTCCCCATGCCCCCCCCCCGGTGGACTCAGACCCTCAGCATTGAAGGCATGGCAGGCTCAGGGGCTTGGGGGGCATCCGCCTGCCTGGGCTGCCCTGGACCACCTCCTGGCATCCTGTCTCAGTTTCCCAATCTGCCAGGTCCTGGACAATGCTGTGACAGGCCCTGAAATGGGGAAGGAGTGAGTTTGCAGTTACGTGGGTGGACCCAGGGTCTGCTCCAGGAACTCCTCAATCTTGATGAAGTCTGTTTTCAGCTCCTTGTTGAACAGCAAGAAGGGTGGGTTGGTGCCTGGTGCTAAATCTTTCAACTCTTCAGGTTTCCTGGAGCAGAGAAAACAAGCTGGCTCAGAGCCTGTAGCACCTCTGCCTTCACCAGCCCCCAAGGAAAGTGGCCGTGGCAGGGATGGGGGCTAGAAGGGGGCACAGGACGAGAAACATAACCAGCTCTGCTGGCTTTGGGAAGCTGATAAGTGCTCCCCAGCCTCTGGATCTGCCCAGTGGTCCCTTCAAGTCATCCTCACATCCAGCAAGACAGGGAGTTTCTGGGCCACGCACTTTGGCAGGTGGCCCAAGCCCATGCTGGCCCACACTTGCATCCCAAGTGAGGTGAGCAGTTTGTGGGCAGCAATTGTCCCTGTGCAGTGACACATTGGCTACAGAGCAGGCAGGGGGAAGAAATGCTGATGGGGGAGCTGAGCAGGGCATGTCTCACCCCATTGCTGGCCCAGGGCTTCAGTGCCACCTCACCTGGTCATGTCCACTGTGGTGACATTGAACTTGACTCCTTTGAGCCAAAGCACCATGAAGAGGCGCTGGCAGAAGGGGCAGTTTCCAATGTTTTCGCCATCCAGACCAGCCTGCCAGGAAAGCAGAAAAATGAGGAATTAACCTTTCCGCAGACAGGATGCCTGGAGCTAAAGAGCCGCTGGGCATAGCAGGCTGCAGGGAGCCCCTCCCGACTCCAGGGGGGCTCAACTGTAGGACCCACCCTGAGCCATGGCCCTGAAAGCCACTGGAAAAAGCATAAGAGCATACTCAGGATGCCAGGAGTTGGATCCTTCCCAGAAATGTGAGATAAAGCCAGAAGGAAGTGGAGAAGGAGGCAGGGGGAGAAGGTGATTGCTAATGGATGGGGAGGAAGGGAGGGTCCGCTTGGCCAGGAGGCCAGGCTGGAGAGGGTGGGAGAAGGGAAATGAGCTCATGTTTGCCAGGAAAAGAGCAGTTTGTTTTCATGTGCTGTTCATGTCTGCCTCTGGTCTTGTGCGTGTTTAACGAACCCAGGCACAACGAACCCAGGCCAAGAACCACCCAGCAGCTTGCCCCAGGCTGGGTACAGGAGGATTGTGCCAAAGAGAATTTGTGCTGGCATCCCACATAGCATTGGGAGGAAACAGAAACAACCGTCAGCTGCTAAAGGAACCCCTTTCAGCCTCTCTCCATGAGCACAGCCACAGGCAGACTGAAGCACATTTCTTTGCTGTGCAGCAGCTAGAAATATCCCTTGCAAAAATGACTAAAACACCTTGTGAGGAATTTGGCAAGAGGATATAACAGGTTCTCCCGCTCACAAAAACTGGCTGAGATGCTGCTTTGAGAGGAAAGTTGTGCTGTGGTAAGAGGTAAAATGGCTCACAGGAAACTCAACTTCTTTAAGAGAATTACCAGGTTCCTAAGCTGCACATGAACCGTGGTGCTCTGGCTCATGTGGCCACCCTGCCCTGGCAAGGAGGAGCAGTACAGGTCATGCCAGCCCCATCACAGAGGGATGCTGCTCCCATGGAGCAGTGTGTGGTGGGACATGACCCTTAGTGGGACAGCTCTGCACTAAGCCTTGATATCTGGTAGTGAGCTGAAGTCCTGAGGCTAAACAGGAGGGTGATGAGATTTAAGAGAATCTGGCAGAGTCAAGTAGCAGCAAAAACCTCCAGGGTGGGCAGCTGGATGTGGCTCCAGACGTCACACCTCTTTTGGGACCCAAAGACAGGTTGGCTGAGGAGGCAGAGACCTGTGCCTGGTTCTCCTGGGCTGGAGGTAGGTGCTGCAAGTCACCACAGATAACCAAAACAACCCCCAATAGTCCTGGTAGTAAGCTGGAGCAGGGGGTTTGTTTTTCTGTCATGCCAAGGTCTTTTAGTCCTTCCAGAGGAAACAAAATTACTTTTAACAAGTATTTTTTATGCTCAGCTGTCATGAAATTATGTAATGAAATCTGAGGAGGGAAATGGGAACTGAGAAACGTTGATTCCCTAGGATGTGCCCAACAGTGAAGCTGAATTTACACATGAGACTGGTCAGTGTCTATTAATAGCAAATACTCCCAGAGGTGTAGAGCTCAGGAACATCCTGTGTCATTAATAGCAAATAGGGCTTCTTTGGAAAGGGGTGAAACTGAGTCTCAGACTTCCTTTGAAGGAGACGGAGGGGAGAGTCACAGAACAGCCTCAAGGGCTGCCCATAGGCAAGCATGCAGGGCATCTCTGCTCCCCCTACCCAGCACCCCTGACAGCTATGACCCAAACTACAGCCATTCTTTGGAGCATCTCCAGAATCAACAGCTCAGCAAGAGCTTTGTGGCTGCCTAGCATGAGGACCAATGCTTTCCTCCCTGCTCTCCCTGCCAGCTGCTCTCTTCTACTTCCCTGATCTGGCACAAAGCTGGGAATGGGAGAACTTAATTTGTCTGGTTGTCCCCCAGGAGCTGTTGTGCTGAGCCATGGCAGCACATAGCTCTGGTGGAGCTGCATCGGGACAGTGGTGAGAGGAGGGTTGCCCCTTGCTCGGCTGCTCTGGGCATCGGCTCTGATCACATGCTTCAGGTTTTTCCATGCTTGTCTGATAGCTCCAGTCCCTGAGTTGGTCTTTCCCCTTCTCTTTTAAAAATAGAGAGGTGGGGAATTTTGGACTAAAGTGAAAAGAAAATGAAAATGGTCTCTGCAGGGAGAAAGAATCAGGCCCATACCAGGATGCTCAGAGCCAAACCTTCTATCTGGAGGAATTGGAGGGGAGCTCCACCAGCGCCAGGGCACTGCTGGGGGAGTATCAGACTCTGGAAGGGCCTTGCTGGCAACCACTGGCCCTGGGGGGAGCCTCAGGGAGCCAGGAGCCCTGAGGGGAGACTTGCAGCCATGTGCCCTCCCTCCCTGGCAAACGCAGCGCAGCACGGAGTGGGGGGAGTCATTGCACTTAACTTCCTTCCCCAAAGTGCCTCTGCTGCTCCTCCCACTGCAGCAGGAACTGGGGTGGGGGCACAGACTGACATTCCTCAATCTTTTGTCCTCAGATGATAGATAAACCCAGAGTGGACTAGCACAGAATCTCTAGGAGGGTTGCAGGCTTTTAGCACCAACTTTCTGAGGCATCATTAGGCTGCACGGGGCACTGAAACCCTACTGGCAGTTCCTGTGGTTTCCCCGTGGTGAAACAATCTTAAATGCAGTGGGAGGAGGGAACAGCTTTGCCTGCTTGAGCAATGCTAAATATTTGCCATGGGACCTACCACAGCTCCTACAGCCACCCTGAGAGCCAGAAAGTAGCTAAATGCCTAGTGGAGCTGCAGAGCAGAGCCTGCTCCCAGGCAGGGAGAGCCAGCAGCCAGAAAGAGGATGCTCTTGCCTGGGATGTGGCAGGGTGAGAAACTGCCAGCCCCTTGGGAACCACCCACCCCATCCTCAAGGTAAAGTGGGAGTTGCTCTGCACCCTGTCCATCCTTACCAGCATTTGCCAAAATATGCCATGCCATGCCATACCAGTAGGCACTTGTGGGAGCATCAACTTTGCCCATGATTTACAGCTGTCACTGGTCACAGCAACAGCCATGTCTGGGGTGTTCCCAGCCTGGGGAGGTGCTGATGGCACGGGAAGGTGCCTGTCAGCAGCTAGAGCCACTGTGTCTTTGGTAAAGCTGGATCCTGAGTGCTGGGAAGGGGAGGCACAGTTTCAAATTTTCTGTGAACAGACAAGCCAGAACGGTTTTTTCATGCTAAATTACAACACAGGGGAAGTCCTGACAATGCTGCTGGTTTTCTGTTTCACTTCCCTCTGAAAACCCCCTAGAATGTGCTGCTGCCATTGCAGTCACCTCGTGTATTGTTTTCTTTTCCAGCCATTCCAGGGAGACGTGTTAAGCAGAGAATTCAAGACTCAGATTACTTTTACCAAGGAATACACTTGTCTGGATTCTCCTCAGCTAAGCTCAATGTCCAGCAAGAAGTGCTGTGGCTAGAATTTTGGCAAGGGGATGAGGGAGATCTCTCCTGGGAGGGCTCAGATAATCCCTTCTAGCAAGTATGTCTAACTACTACCCAAGGAAGGCACCATTCAGTGCCTAGAACTGCTGAGTGCCTGTGCCAGGGAAGCCAGTGCCTCTGACCCAGTCATTTTGGGCATTAAACTGCCCCAGGAGGAGAGCAATGAAGCCCATAGACCTAAGTGGCTACAGAGAAATCACCCTTAAAACCTCCATGAGGTAGCACTGAGAGGCATTGCCCCTAGTTATTGTCACTGGACAGCATGTCCCCAGGGCCCTCTGGCATTGCTGTGGGCAGACACAGTTACAAGCCACCAGCTTTGGCTCCTCTCTTTTTGCACTGCCCATGGCCGCTGCAGATATTTTGAACTTGAGTGTTAACATATTCCAAGGAAAGGGTTTGGAAAATTGCTTAACATGGAAAAAAACAAACCATTTCCAGCAAATACCCCTCTGTGATGCTGCCCCATCTTGCCCACACATGGACTCCTCCACCAGTTCCCCAAGCCATCCATGCTCATTTCATAACCCTGCTCTCAGAAGAAACTGAAGTGGCTGCTCCCAGCCCTCCTCCTTGCTGTTCCCAGGCTGGGGCTTGTCTTATCTGGGCTTGTCTTATCTGGGTTTTGAGAGGCACTCATGTTCCCACTCCTTCATCATGCTGTGCCACTTTTCTGGGGTGCATAACCATCACAAGGCAAGGGTATCTTTCAGACTGCTTGGTGTGACACCCCACAGTTCCCACACCACCGCCTGGTTCCCCAATTTGGGCAATCGTTTAGCCAGTCTTTGTGGCGAGTGACACTGAAATTGGTATCCATCTCCAGCCTCACAGAACATGAAGACAACCATGAAGTTCTACCACTTGCACCCAGCTGGATCTTGGTGAGGGTAAGCCGCTGCCCACCACTCCCCCTCACCCCCGCCTCGCCCAAGACCCACCTTCACAAACAACTCGATCTCGGGCTCCTTGGTGGTGTGCTGCCGACTGTCCATCCCAGCAGTGTGGGGAGGGACCGCTGGCCGCACACTCTTGTGGTGAGTCGATCTGTCTCCTGCAGAGCTCTGACAGGGGAAGGCTTTCAGAGGGCTGGTGACTTGGGCCTCTCGGTTGCTTTACTCTGCAGAGGGCTGGAGCTCACACTTTCCTTCCTTTTGAAGAAGGGAGGAGCAATGGGGTGTGCTCCAGGACAGGGGAGGAAGCTGCAGGGCCTCTCAGACGTGACTCAGCATGGGTCTATCTGGTCACATTTAGAGTCTATCTCACCCACCCAGGCGCTCCTCCAGTGCCTCCAAGCAGTGGGCTGGCATCCCCTGCACTTCTGGTGTCCACAGCCCTGCTGCTATCTCTTCACAGTTGGGAGCAGGGGTTTACAGAGAAAGTGTCTTGCCTGTTACTCCTCCTGCTGTCCCAGTCCTGGGCCTTTGCCACTCTCCCACCCTCATGCTGGTGTCCAGTGCCCCAGGGCTTCTTTATCAATTTGGGGTGAACGTGGCTGACCTTTTCGCTGCCTCCTGTGGCTGCATTACGACAGGCAGCCCCCCGGAAGGAGGATACAGCTCCTCTCCCAGCCCACCACCCTCCGGGGATCCCTGTATGGGCTCATCTGAGCACCACTTGCTGCAAGGAGCTGGGCTAAGCGGGGCAAGTGATCAGGGAAGCTGAGTGAAGCAGTCTGGGCACGTCACTGACTTTTTGAAACAGGGGCACAGCCTTTGGGTGGGAAGGATTACAAAACCCTAAGGTAAGGCAGGAGATAAGAGATGCTGAAGCATGCCGGTGAGAAGCGGGGAATCCCAGAGTGCCCCTAGCAACGACCCAGCTATGTGGGGCTTGGCGGGATGGTGGGATAGGATGTCTTCAGGGCTGACCTTCAGCAGGGCCTCATTCCTGGAACTAGGCTGTTTTGCAGGAAGGATGAACAGCTTGCTTTCTTCCCCAGGATGGGAGGGAACTGTTTGCTGTCAGATCACCCTGGCTGCAGAGACAGCAAAGACAGCTTCCCAGGACACACAGGCTTAATTCTTAGGCAAGACCTGTCTCACACCCCCAGACTACATCACTAGTACCATTGCAAAAAATGGGGATCCCCAATGCTTGACTCAGCTCGGCCCCCACCCCCCCCCAAGCTTGGCTAAGCTTCAGTTTTCCCCAGATAATCAAACCCTGATCAGACAGCAATCTCCCTCAAGGCAATTAGGATGGGAAATGATTTTGCAGACCCCTGGAGGAGACTCTCCAACAAGGACGTTTCCCCTGGTCCTGCTACACAGCCCAGAGAGGTGCTAACACTGCGGGTTGCAGAGGTGGGGAGATGGAGGGGCATTTTTTTTTTCTGCCCCATAAAACCTTTGGGAGAACTTGGAACCCTACTCGATGGGACAGGACACTGACTCACTTTCATGATCAAGAGATATGTATTGATGGCACTGTGAGTGCCTCACAGGGCTATGGCACCACTCTCATCACAAGCTGGACACCCACCACCCAGCTTCCAGTGCAGACCCCATGCGATGTGTGCCATTCCCCGCTGCTGCCACAGCCTCCCCAGCTGCCCCTGCCTGGGCAATGCTGAGCCTCTGGGAACTGTGATGGCTCCTGGCTCCTGACATCACTGCCAACTGCTGCTGTCTCTGCTGATCTCAGCAGGGTGCAGAGCCAGCAGCTCCAGTCCATGGTTATGTCCCTCCAGCTGAAGCAATGGGCGGGGATTTAAGTCCTGCAGGTGGGAGGCACAGTATGACATGATGCCCTCCTTACAAGGTACCAGAATGCTCAGTACCTTGCCCCACAGTGGGGCAGAAATGTGGCAGCAAAAAGGTCCCTTTCCACACTGCCGGGTGCAGGAAGGGTGTTTGTCTTTTCTGCAGGAACAGCCGCCTAGGAGGCAGTTCAGGGAGCCTTTCCCTTCCTCCTCACAGAGCGAATGGCTGGACATTTGCCGAGATTGAGATTACAGGACACATGTATCTGGATTTCTGTCTCTCAGCGTCTGGGAGAAAGCTGGAAGCACTTTGGAAACCTTTCCAAGCCCTGTTCCTCTGCCCAGGGGGAACAGAGGTGGGAGGGAAGGGGCTGCCAGTTTCTCTGCCAGCAGTGGGATGCCAAGGCACGGCTCACCTGTAAGAGGGTGCTCTGGGGAAAGTGTTCTGTGCTGAGTGACCCAGCTGTCCCGACCAGCCTCTGACTCTGGATAGAAGGCTAAGATTGAGTGCACATGTGCCCACCCAGCCTCGGGACTTCGGCAGGGCAGAGAAGAGAGCCATTGTCCCCGCACAGTGTCAGCCCCGCGGGCACCACCCGCCGCCGAGGCCCCGGCTGGTACAGGCTTGCCGAGTGGAACAGAGTGGTTGTGCCATGGCCGGACTGCTCCGGCCAGCGGTAACCGTGGTCCTGCTCTGCTTTGCTGTGGGTCTGGAGGCCAGCCCGGAGCTGTCCGGTGAGTCAGGGTGAAGGCGGGGAGGAGGGGGATGCTGAGAACTGCGCTGGTATGATAGGAAGGCAAAGTGACAGCAGGTTGGTGGGGTAGGGACAAGTGAGGTATAAACCATGGCAAGCCAGAGTAAATTTCCCCAAAATGTTGAGATTTCTTTATCCCCACACAGGGCTGTTCTCTAAAAACACACTGCACAAATCCCATAGCCCTGGTGTGCATGAGAATGGCTCCCCATATCTGCTGTGCTCTCTTGGATGGTTTACAGGCAGAAATGCAAAGAAAAAAATATCAAGCCAGTCCCTGAGATTTGCTGAGCATCTCCTCAGCCACGATGCTCATATCCTTGGTGCTGGGCAGTGTGTAGAGCTGAAGGAGCATCCAGAGCTGCCCTGACAGCCTTCCCTGCTCTGAGAAAGGGAGGGAAGGGTTGGGTTGAAGCTGTACCTGGTCCATAGATGGGGCTGGTAGCTGTATGCCAGCTAGAGCCACTTGTAAGTAGGGGTGCTGCAGGATCTTCTGCCACAAGACACAGCATGGGCTAGAAGCTCTCCCCAGGGCCATGCTGGTGAGCCTTTTATAGATGAATACAAGGCAGAAATTTGGGATCCCTTCTGCCCCAGCTCTTTGAACAGTCAGGACAGGTGCAGGCAGGCTGGGTACCAGGCATTCCCCAGGGATCATCTGGAAACAGGCACACACACCTTCTATCTGCTCAGCCGAGCCCAGGTGGGTGAAAGCCTGATGCTGCAGAGTGGGCTATGGTGAGGAGGATGTGATTTCATCTGGGCAGATCTAACACTACAACCACAGCACTGGAGACTGAGTCAGCTGTACTGGCACGAATCACCCACAAAGTCTGCCTACAGCCTCCTTGACATGGCTCCACCCAAAAAACCATCTTCACAACTGCTCACTGGCCCAAAATAGTGTGATGGAGAAACCTCTGCCGCCATGGCAGTGTTCGAGCCTCAGTTTTAAAATACAAACCACTGGTGCCTTCAGCCAGCATGACAGCAGAAGAGGGTGCCTGCCTCAAGGCTCGATTTGGGGAAACCCATTTCTTCTCATATTTCTCCCCTGAGTTCTCTGCCATCCCTAGAATTTGGCTGAGCCATCTGCATCCAAAGCTGCCCTTGGGGTGTTTAGGCAGCCCTACATCCAGCAGTGCTGGCTATGGGCAGGTGGGTTTGGAGTCAGTGGTAGGCAGAGGTCAAGGCCAGGGTGTCTCTGAAACCCTCAGGAGAGTCTGACTACTGCCAGGAGTGGGACTGCTGCAGGGGATGCAGCAAAAAAGGATGGGAGCTGGCAGCCTGGTCAGGGTCCCGTGCCCCTCATGGTGCCCAGCATCCAGTGATATGAGACAACCAGAGGACAGGGACAGGACAGAGTTTGTCCTGCCCCCTCTTCATGAGCACTGCACCCCAAGGGTTTGATGCAGCTCTACCATTCAAAGAGCATCTTTGCATCACACTGGAGCTTTGACCTGTCTAGAACACCTACTGCCATCTACCCTCCTGTACCTCTCCTTTCCTCTCTTCTCCAGCATGCAGAGAAGCAATCAAGGGCTTGCTTCTGGGATGCTGTGGCCACACATTTGCTCATCCCAGTTTGTAAGGGATAATGCCAAGGGAGAGATTAACTCTGGGCTGGAGGCAGCTCCCAGCTGCACCCGCTGACATCCCAGGGAGGGATGCTGACCACAGATGCTGAAGAGTTAGTGGCAGCTGAAGGTGAAAGGGGCCCATTGTGCTGCTGAGCCTGGCACTAGTTTGCAGAGATGGGGGGACCTGGTGCTCCCATCTTCTTGTCTTGGTTTGGGGGAGTTTGACGCACTGAGGTTTGGGGGACAGGGTGCATGTCCTGCCCTGGGCCCCAGCACTGGCCTGGAGCTGAGGTGCAAGTTCCTCCAAAGACCCCACAACTGGGGTTTAGGGTCTGTGATCTGCTCAGAAGCCCCATATTGCCCTGTTCCCATCTCCCAGTCCTCAAAATTATGCTTTCCGTTTGCTTTTGTTTTATTCAAAGAGGCAAAGTGCTTCATTCAGGGCCTACACATCACATTTCATCAGCTTTTCTTGCTTCCTCAGCCTTCTCCAGCAACTGGTGCCTGCTCAGAGCAGCTGGCAGCTTAAAGAGCTGTTACTAAAACAGCTTCCTTGCCCACCCTGTACAGCCAATGCCAACTGGAGCCAATGCTGCATGTTAAGCAGCCTTGGAGAGGCTGGGCAGGACAGTCCCACTTTGTAGTCCTCTGTAGGGAAAACAATGGGGGCAGTAGTTTGAGACACAAACTAGGCAGGATTGAAAGAAAGAAGCATTCTGTGATGGGAATTCAAGGAGGGAAGGGCCAGTGACCATTGAAATTATTGTGGGCCAGGAATAGTTTGCACCAACACACTGGGCTTCTTCAAAAGAGACCTGAGGCCAGCTGGGCTCAAGTGATGACTTTGTGGCTCACACTCATCCACATTGACCCAGCCAGCTGTGGGAGCTTGCAGGACCCTTCTCTCATCCAGCTCACAACACTTGTGACAGACTTGTTACAGAGCGCATCCTCCTCACCCTGACTGGGGGATCATCTCTGGCTCACTCTTGTTCTCTCCCCACCATGGCTCCATAACAAGCCTGATTTTCTCTAAACACTTGACAGCTCCTTATGGGATTTCCCCATCTTCTCTGACCTGCTGTACTGCCTCCAGCTTTCCTTTCCTATTGCTAACCAGCTCAGCTATTCCATGCTGCTTTCCAGACTCCTGGCAGCAATGCTGTATGCAAGATTTGCTACAAGCCCATCTTCTCTGCTGCTGTTGTGCTCTGATCTTATTCACCCCATAAATGCCTCATCTCAAGATATCCTCACTGCCACCAGTACTTGGATGCCCAAGTGCCACCACTGCTGTGGCCCTCTGGACAAGGCCCTGGTATCTCCTCTGGACAATGCCACCCCTTCTTTCCCCTTACAGGGTACCTGCGCAAGGTGCTGAGGAATCACACTGCCCACACCTGCGATGGAGAGCAGCTCCTCATTGTCTGCCCTCACAAAACCACCATCAGCATCCTTGGGGCCTTCTATGGACGTCGAGTGCCCAGCACCCACCTCTGCCCCAGCCCTGACAATGCCTCCCAGGAGAGCACCGAATGCACATCTGCCACTGCCCACATGGTAAGGGAAGGATCCCAGAAGCCAGGCTGCACAACCCTCTCTCTCTACATCACTGAGCTGCCTGCTTGGGCTGGGGGGCTGCAGGCATTGCAGCCTTCCCATGCCCTCTGAGGAGGTTTTCATCAGTATCAGGATTACAGAATCACAGAATCAAAGAATCACAAACACTTCTTGAATTCTGTTAAGCTTGGTGGTAAGACCACTTCTCCGGGGAGCCTGTTCCCAACCACCCTCTGTGAGAGGAGCCTTTTTCTAATATCCAGCCTAAACCCACCCTGACACTATTTCAGCTCATTCCCACTGGTCCGGTCACTGGTCACCCCAGTGGAGAGATCAGTGCTTGCCCCTTCTCTTCCTTTCATGAGGAAGTTGTAGACTGAAATGAGGTCTCCCTCAGACCCCTCCAGGCTGAACAGACCAAGTGTCCTCAGCCAGTCCTCATAAGGCTTCCCCTCAAGGCCCTCCACAATATTTGTTGCCCTTCTTTAGATGCTGTCCAATAGTTTATTATCTTCCTTATATTGCAGTGACCAAAACTGCACACAATATTCAAAGTGAGGCTGCCCATGCAATACAGAGCTGTACAATCCCCTCCCTGGCCTGGCTGAGCCTGATGCCCCCCAGGATATGGTTGGCCCTCCTGGCTGGCAGGGTACTGATGATTTATATTCAAGCTTTTGTTGACCAGGACCCCAAGACCCCTTGCTGTGGCACTGCTTTCCACCATTAGGTTCCCCAGTTTGTCCATACACCCAGGGTTGCCCCATCCCAAGTGCACAATCCAGCACTTTCCCTTGTTGAACTTCCAATGGTTGGTGATTGCACAGTCCTCTAATTTGTCAAGGTCTCTCTGTGGGACCTCCCTACCCTCGAGGGAGGCAACAGTTCCTCACAGTTTTGTATCATCTGTGAGTCAGTGTGGGACCCTTTTCCTAGACTGTTTTTGGAAGATAAGGGTGGAAGAGATGTTCTGCATCCCAGAGTAGAGCCTGGCAGGAGGCACTGCTGTGTCCTGAGCTGGCTTTTGGAGTAATCCCACAGGATGCAGCAGGCTCTGAGAAAGCCCTGGCATCTGGGCTGGCTACTGGGAGAGGTGCATTGCCATAGCCAGGCTGTTGGGCTCATGAAGTGAGACAGGACCACACGAGATGCTGCACTCACCCCTGTGGCTGCCTCCCCTGGGGTTAGCACAGAGCTTGGCTCTTCCCCAGACAGAAGCAGCACCCATCCGTGCTGGCAGGTCCCAGGGAGCGGATTAATGAAGCAGATCAAAGGGATGCCTGTTTGATGGCAGCAGTTGGTGCAGGGAAAGGGTAGGAAAGCAGAGGCTGACAGAAGAAAAGAGATGGAACCTCCTCAAAGCTGATGCTTGCATCCCTCAATGGGGGCATCGTTTCATATGCTGCTTTTCTAAGACCCTGTTCCAGCTCCTTGCAAGGGCTGGGGCAAACCTGCAGCAAAGCCAGTGACTGCAGGTACCTACCAGAAAAGAGAATAAGCTGGTAAAGATGAAAAAGAGCTGAGGAGCCAGTACCCTGCTTAGGAGCTCACAGGGCTTTCCTGCCTGGTTGTGCACCAGCCATACATCCCCTCCTGGGATCCTGCACATTCCAAGAGCACAGCAAGGACCAAGCCAGACCACATTGGCATGACACCAGGCTGGCCCCATGAGCTACCCTGGAAACACAGGTCAGGGTCCCCTCTCTGCAGGATGGAGAGTATGCCCTGGCACAGGTGCTTGGAAACTGAAGAGCAGGTCTGGGAGCAGGTCTGTGTGAATTGTGAACGGTGGAGTGGCCATACTGGCAGAGAACTGGTATACCCGCAGCTGCTTAAGGGGCAGGGATGTCTGGAGGGAAAAGAGCAGAACTGCTGCCAAGGCTTAGCTCTGTTTAGGCAGCAGCTAAGAGGAGAGAGATTTCCTTAGTGAATTTCCCTTCTGGCAGCCAGTGAAGACCAAGCGGAGGCTTAGTCCTGAGCTGGGCCGGAGGGACACGGACAGAGGACGGGAAGGAGGGATGAGAAGGGGCTCCATTTTGCGTGCTGAGAACCCCGGGCCTGAGTGACAATAAACTGCTCCCTGCTGCCCCGGCAGCCTCGGCTCCGCTGCGGGGCCACTGCTGTGGTACTTGCGGGGGCAAAGAGGGGGACTTAGAGACAGAGAGTCCCACAGCCACCCAAAGTCGACCCATAGACTCCTGCCAGAGCCGAGGGCCCGGCGCGGCCACTCGCGGGCTGGCCGCGTGTGCAGGAGGGGAGAGAGGCCGCGGCCAGCTCGGTCAGCGGCGAGGCCCCAGCGGCCCGTGGGTGAACCCTTGTCCCCATCTTGTGGCCGCGCGCGGCACTGCACGGACCGCAGGGACGCGAGCGCACTGGGTATTGTCAGCGAGCATCTGCACAGCTGTGAGACAGCGTGGTATGGTACTGGGATGCCAGCACAGGTAGTACCAGACCTGCGCTGGCACACAGCTCACTGTGGCAGCAGGGGAGGAACTGGTTCAGGAACGGGCACTGGAATTGGGCACGGGCACGGGATGTCTGTATCAGGGGTGGGCAGGAGTAGCTATGGAACACTTCTGTGGGGTGAGAGGCCACTTCCCTGAGCTTGGTGATGGCACTGACAGACAGGAGGTGAGAACAGCCTCAGGACTTTTCACCCAGCTCACACTTGTTTCACTCTGCTCTCCAGAAGCTGCTGGCTGAGTGCCAGGACCAGCAGTGGTGCCAGTTCTCAGTGCACAGCCAGGTCTTTGGGCCAGACCCGTGCCCTGGGACACACAAGTATCTCATCGCTTCCTACAAGTGCCGGCCAGGTGAGGTGGAGCATGGTCTGGATAACACTGCATTGGGCTCTCCTTGACCTCAGCTGCTCAAATGGGGCAGGAAAGAGAGCATGGCTGCCCCTGTACCTTGCAGGCCTCTCTCAACTCTCCCCTTGGCCTAAGAGAGGGGCTGCAGGTGATTCAGGATGCATTGGGGCATTCAGCGATGTCACTCCCTAGGGAACCATCGGGTCAAGACCGTGTGTGAGAATGACAAGCTCAGGCTGCAGTGTCGACCAAAATCCATCCTGGCCATTTATTCTGCAAGTTATGGACGATTCCTGCAGGGCAAATCAGAGTGTGACGCCTTGAACACTGGAGGACCCCCTATAGGTATGCCAGAATGGTTTGAGACAGGAATGGGGCAGGAATCACGCAGAGAGTATGGCACAAGTCCAGCACTGGGATGTACCTGTGTCACTTGGCCTCTGCTGGCTGATGCCCAGCAGGGAGGGGCAGGCAGCTCTGCCCACGAATCCATGCCTCATGTCTCTGCAGAGTGTGTGGCTCCAGATGCTCTGCGCAGGGTCTCCAAGAAGTGCCACCGCAAGGGGAATTGCACCGTGGCTGCTGACAAGGCCACCTTTGGGGACCCATGCCTCCCTGGCATGAAGAAGCAGTTGCGAGTCTCTTACACCTGTGGTGAGAGCTCCCCACGGAGCACAGGGGCACAGGGGCCACTGGTGGAGTGTCTGCTGTGCCCACCCTATGCCAGGCAGGCAGGGGCATGGGGCTCCCCAGGGAGGCAGGGGCTGCAGAGGAGGAGCAGGGTGGTGATGCTTGGTGTGTGATCTCCTTTGCAGTGCCCAAGCAGCTGTTGGAGGAGGTGGGCCCTGACACCTCAGACCCCTTCCTGCTCTCGGACTACATGCACGGTAATGTGAGGGGAGGAAGGTTACACCACAAGTGTGGCACCGTGTCCATGCTTGGGTGAACCAGCCCTTCCATGGTTTGTCTGGATCCCTGGTACCAGCTCCAGCCTAGCATCTCTGTCCCATGGTGGAAGCCATCCCTTAGCGCCTATTCTGAGGGGATGGAGGTGGCATCTGCTGGGAGCAGAGGAGAGGAAGACACACAGGGTCATCCCTATAGGCAGCAGAGCACTTGTGCAGGAAGGATGGAGTGTGGTATGGGGAAGGACAGGCAGGAGCAGGCAACTGGGACACAGGGCACTGGGAGCACCTCGTGTCTCAGCCTGCACCTCCTTGTCACTGCAGGTGGCTGGTACAAAGGGCCCAGGTTCTCCAGGCTCCAGGAAGACCGCATGATTTTTACTACCTCTCTGGCAGCTTTTGCCCATCTTTGGGGTATGTGCCCTTCCTGGGTCTCATGCAGCACCTGGGGAAACAGGACAGGCTGGGGGATGGTTCACCTCCTGGATGGCCCCAGCTCAACCCAGGGCTCATCTCAGAGGCAGCCAGACCCCAAACCTCTCCAGCAGGGCCAACAGGTACATGAAGGAGCAGGGCACCAAGTGCTTGTGCTGGGTTTGGGGTGGACAGGCTAGGGCAGGAGCTCAAAGGTTGAACAATTCCCAAAGTCCCACAGCTTCAAGAGTCATGGTGTGGCTACAGCCCTTCCTTTTCCAACAGGCCAGATTACCCACTGGGTCTTTTCCTTCCTGCCCTGTCTGCAGGCACTGATTGAGACCTCTCTGCAGGCAAAACTTTCCCTTGCCAGAGGAAATTACTCATTTAATCCCCCAAGGGATTATTCTTGCCCCTGCTCTGCCTACCCTGCATCCCAATGGGGGTTTTCTTTGGGGAAATGCACATTTCAGGATTGGTGGGTTGTGATGAGACTCTAGGTGACACTTCCATGATCACTGGGGCAAGATCTGTCCTGCCTCTGCAGCCTGGGTGGTAAGGGCATCCCTGCTCCCCTCCTCTTACTCCCATATGCCTGGCAGAGGGGCTTTGCAGGCACTGATACCCCACAGACTGAAGAGCACTTTGTAACCTGGTGTCTTTCTTTCCTTTTCCCCTCAGGTGTCCCAGAGAAAGTTGCCCTCTACTTTCTTTGTGGAGTCTCAGGAGGCCTCATGTTGCTGCTGTGCATCATCAGCCCCAAAACGACCTTCCTCCAGGAGGTGGAGGAGGCTCTCAAAGACCCAGAGCTGGGAAGCAGCTTGAAGCTGGGCCAGACCAAACTGCGGGATGAGCAGGATGAAGACATCCCTGATGACAGCTCCTCAGACTCCTCCTTCCGCCGCCTCACCAACACCTACCGGGCCACTGACAGCATCTTCAGCCCTGAGCTGACAGCAGCTATGGAAGGAGCAGTGGAGCACCAGGGCCACAGTGGGGAGGAGATCTGGATGCCCAAGGAGTCTAGCCCATATGCCATACACAAGATCAAATCGGCCACCAAATAAGAACTGGGAAAAAATGGCATGGAGAGCAGAGGAGTGCAGGCTCTGTGGGATCCAACATCAGAGGGACATAAGTTTGGGCTCGTTGGGGTGACTGGACATCCCAAGCAGCAGCAGGGTCATGGCAGCTCCAGTGTGTCCATCAACTCACTGCTCCACCATCACGGAAACCTCTAACCTGGGGGTGACATGCAGTCCTGCAGTGTGATGAGGGGCTATGTAATGGTTCTGTGGGCCACAGGCTCCTTTGCCACAGACACCACCTAACCCTGACCTAACCTCCTGGTTCTCAGCTTGCATCATCTGGCTCTAGAATTTAACCCATTCAGCTGTGCCAAGCCAACCCTGAGCCCTTTGAGGCTGTTTGCTCCTGTTTCTCCTTGGGTACTGGCTTCCACTCCTGGTGCTGCAAAAACACCCTGCACTCAGGCATTGTGCCAGTGGTGGAGAGGCAGAAATGGCCAGGACACAGGGAGAGGCAGGTGGAGTGGGTGTGCAAGCACAGCAGGCATCACCAGCACAGCCCCACCATGGTACATGCCATGCAGCCCTGCTGTACCAAGGGAGCTACTCCCCAGGCTGGGGCCACTGGCAGCTCAGCACAACGCTGGCTCTCACCTCCCTGCAGGCATTCAGGAGCTCTGTCACCCCATGTTGCCCTGTGCTTTCCTCTCTACTTTCTCCAGTGGCAGGAGAGCCCCAAGTTTTAACTTCCTGTGGTTTTTTCCAGTGAATAAATGCTACAGCTCTTAGGCACAATATCTCTCCCTGACCTTGGTCATTAGTAATGAAAAGGGGAAAAAGGAAGAAGCAAAGTTCATCCCTCACTGTGCAGAGAAGTACCTTGCCTCCCACCAGTGCTTCTGGCACTGGGCCATGGGAAGCAACAAGTTGGGCCTGTTCTATCACAGGAAAGGATAGGGGGAAGGGAAAGGGGGGAAAGCAGTCCATCTGGGTCCCAGGAATGCTGCGTCCCTGTCCTTGCTGCTCTTCTTGAGCCTGGGGCTTCCCATCTGGTAGGCAATCCTGGAGCAAAGGTCCCCAGATACCATGCAGAGGGGCTTCTCAGCAGTCCTGCAGTGCCCGGAAGCCAGGCTGGGGCTGGGCTCTGCTCCAACTCTAAAAGGCAACGCAGGCTTTTTAAGTGCTGTGGAAAGAGGCTGGATGGAAGCAGCAATCCAGCTCTCCTCACGAAAGGGACAAGCCAGTCACAAACGCTCTTGAGCCAGCACACAGCAGTCTAGTGGGATGAGCCAAGGACTTGCGTTCTACCTGATTTGAGAGTTTGCTGAGGGAATGTCAGAGTCCAAGGTAGTTTGCAGAGCTCTCACCTCCAGCTGGCCCCAGCATCCTTAGATTGTGGGCAGGACTTAGACCACAGACTTGCCTCAATGCTTGCACAGCTGGCACAGCTCCTGCTGCACACCCATGGCTTCACCTTGCACTTCTTGCTCTCCTCATCTTTTCTCCCATATGCCCCATGTCCAGGGGCAATTTCAGGTTGCGTGGTGCAAGTCACACCCCTGCAGCAGGGCTGGGATTTCCAAGAACCTCACCATGAGCACCAGCATGGCAGTACTTTGGAGACTGGAA
Source organism: Pycnonotus jocosus (assembly GCA_013400435.1). Classification (NCBI taxonomy): domain Eukaryota; kingdom Metazoa; phylum Chordata; class Aves; order Passeriformes; family Pycnonotidae; genus Pycnonotus; species Pycnonotus jocosus. The sequence continues at coordinate 157,417 of VWYP01008891.1, read as the reverse complement.
AAGCCAGCTTCCCAGTGCCAAGCCTGGGCAGGACAGGCAGACGTGAACCTGTCCCAAAGCAGGCAGCTCATCCCAGCCTCCACAGAGCTGTGGGCAGACTTGGATGGGAGTTTTGGCTGAGGATCTTACCCCGCAGGATAACCATGTTTCCATTGGCAGTGGGATGTGTCCTGGCTCTTCCTAGCTAGTATGCACCCAACTTATATTTTTGGCTGGGCTAGGCACTTAACATACACAGGGAAAGGCAGGCACCTGGATCCCACAGGATCCCAAACCAACAGCAAGCAAGCCTCAGGGAGCCCCCCAGCCAAGGACAGAAGCAGTGACACTGGGGGAGGTGGGGCTGGAGAGGACAAGTGGCCAAGGAGGGAATAACGTGGGCTAGAGCTGCATCAGCCCTAATTAATTTTGGGGACTGAAGGGAGCCTGTGGGACCCAGGTTTAAACCTCCACTGAACCTATGAGCAGAACCTCTGCTCCTGGCTGTCCATAACCCAGGTCTTTCTGCCGGAGATGTGGTAGAGCTGCCCACATGCAGCTCAAGCCCATGTGGCCCTTGGGCAGCAGGTTTAAATCCCCTCAGATGCTGGCACTGCTCTGTTTCCCAAGACAGGGGTTCATCAGCTCCACTCACAACAGCAGCACATGGGTGTATGATTATCTGAAAGGATTTTCTTGGGTTAAACTTAAAAATTTTAAAGGTTTTTCTGGGAATCTGGTGGCTGAGGGAAGCTCTCCTCTGCTGTAGTGCTGAGCTCTGCTGAGTTTACCTCAGTGGGGGCTTCACTTGCACCAGAGTATGGTGCAGTGGTAAAGCCCCTAAGAGTTGCTGAGGGCACAGGACCAGAGTGGCGGAGTGCAAAGTGGCAGAGTTGTAGAGTGGCATGAGAGCAAAGAACTGCACTGGAAACTCACAAAGGAGCAGAGTGATACAGTGAGCATCAAGTATATAAACACAGATCATGTGTCTGACACATGAAAAGTGGGTGGCTTTTCCAAGACTAGTTTATCAAGGAATAAAGCAAGCTGTGGGTGTGAGGAGTCTCATGCATTCCTTTCCTGATACATGGAGATCGACTTCAAACCAACTAACAGCCTGAGCAAGCCTTCTCTAAGCTCTCCCTGGCCAGCAGCCTGGCTGCATGGCAGAGGTCTCCCCAAGAACTGCAATGCTCTCAGGGCTGGTCCTTGATATATACAGAGTGCTCTTACCCTCAGCAGATGTTGGATAAGCAGCCGGTATCTCATACAACCCCATAGTACAGTGACTGTGATGCCTTCCTTGGTAACTTTAACGCTGTCCTGGTCGCTATGGATGATGGGTTAGTCCCAGTGACCCTCTCACCATGAACTTGGTCAGTCATGCCTGTATGACACCACATGAACACTTCCTGTGGTACCTCAGACAGGGAAAGTAGGGTTAGACTAGATATGAGAAAAACATCTTCCACAGGGTGCCCAGAGCAGCTGTGGCTGCCCCTAGACCTCTGCAAGTGTCCAAGGTCAGGTTGGATGGGGCTTGGAGCAACCTGGGCTCCTGGAAGGTGTCCCTGCGTATGGCAGGGGGTGGGACAGGATGAGTTTCAGGTCCATTCCCACCTTTGGGAGAATCACCGTTCTATGATTCTCCAAGCGAGCTGAACTCTCTGTTCCCGACACTGGGTCAAGGAAGGTGCACGGCCAGCATACCCTGTCCTCCAAACCAGAGTTCCCCAGCCCGGAGGCAAAGGGCAGCCCCGAGGTCTGGGACCCACAGCCTCTGCTGCGGGCGGAGACAGTGGACCCAATGGCCCGCGGAGGCCGCTCCACCCGCCCCGAAAGACAGCAAGGCCAGGGCCGCTCTCCCGGAGGTCTCCGCTCTGCGGCCCAGCCGCCACGGCAATCCTGCAAGAGCCGCAGAACGGATTTAAACGGAGCCCACTCCCACCAATCACTGCCCGCCCGGCCCGGCGCTCGCCCCGCCTCTGCCGCATGCTCGCCCTTCCATTGGCCGTCGGCGTTGAATTTTAAACCCTGCCGCCCTGCCCCTTAGCAACTGCATCCCTCTGCGCCCGTCGATTGGCCACCGCCTGGCACCGCCTCGCACTCTGATTGGGCGAGGCTCGGCCAGTGCTGGCCGGCCGCTACCGAACTGCTACTTTCAAAAGCGCCGGGGCCGGAGGTGCGGGCACAGCGGATCGGGCATGGGTGAGTGGGGAGAGGATACGGCAGGCGTGGGTGACTGGAGGGAACCGGGCAAGGGTAAGTGGGCATGGGTGACTGTGGGGGACCCCCCAGCGATGGGTGAGTAGGATCTTCGAGGACTACGGGGGAACTGAGCAGCTCTGGGACCCCTAGCTGGCAGGCATGGGGACCCTGGAGGATGCAAAGGAGTAAGGGCTTCCAAGGTGCCCGTCTTTCCGGAAAATGCAGATGAGAGGGGAACTTTGGGACTCCTGACTCGCCCAGGGGACCCTGAGGGTTGTAGGGGAGTGGGGATCTCCAAGACCTCTGGCTCTCCGAGGAAGTGCAAGCCCTTGCATCCTTCTCTGGATGAGAAGAATCTGAGAATTGCCTGTCCCCCTTCCCACCTCGCCCAGCAGAATGCTTTTGGTGATGGTCTTTGGGGTTCGTGTCCCTTCCTCCCTGGGAGCATCTCTAAGCCAGATTTGTCCCTTACCTGGGCTTGTCTTGGAGCACCACCTGCCTGCCATGCTCAGGGAAGGGGTTAGTCCTGCTGTGCTAACCCCCAGGAGGGACAAACGCCCCCCTGTTCTGCTCCAAGCTGATAGGGTGTCCCTGGAGGGAGGCCGGCAGCAGCCTCCATCACATCATGCTTTGCCTCCAGCTTGCTCACAGAGACCAAGGGAGAGGATGCCATTGCCACGCAATGCCAAGATGCTGACCACCAAGCAGTCCCGAGCAGGCAAGGTAGGCCCTGCTGCAGAGAATGTCGACCCTGAGAAGGTGAGCACCGAGCCAAGCGAGGACTGTAGGGGGTGCTCCTGTGGGGCAGCTGACCACCATCTTCTAACAGCCTCTATTGCAGGAGGAGAGCTGTCATGTCAAGAGGTCTTCGTCCTCACCGCAGGGAGGGCCCAAGAAGAGATCAGCATTTGGAGACATCACCAATGTGAGTACTTCTGTGAGGGTGAGGGCTTTGATGCCCCCTGGGAGCGCCCCCATGGTAGGGGGGCGTGCCCCATGCCCATTAGGAAGAGGAGAGGTCTTCCTGCAGGGCATAGCTTACTTTCCACTGTGCAGCCCCTGTACACCCTTGTTCTGACCCAAACAGGCTCGCAAGAACCAGGTGGTGGCAGGGAAGAAGGAGGCTGTGAAAGTTGCTCCACCCAAGGCACAGAAGGCACATAATGCTTTGGGGGTGGTCAAGAACAACGAGATCAACCTAAAAAAGTGAGTAGCTGGGAGCAGAGGTTTGCCGCAAACTTGTCCCATGAGGACAAGTAGTAGGGGCTTCCCTTGGGTGATGGAGGCTGGGCCATATGCAGGAGGGAATTTGTATATCTACTATAAATGGCATCAGATTGTGGCAGGGGAGGGTTAGGTTGGATATTAGAAAAAAAAATCTTCCCTAAAAGGGCTGTCCAGCCCTGGCACAGGCTGCCCAGGACAGTTGTAGAGTCACCTTCCATGGAACAATTTAAAAGTCACACAGATGCGGCTTTGGGGACATGGCTTAGTGGTGGGTATGGCAGTGCTGGAAGAACTGTTATCCTCAGTATCTTTAAAGGTCTTTTCCAACCTAAGTGGCTCTAAGAGTCTATGGGGATATTTTAGGGGTGGTTTTGCCGCTTCCTGAAGAAGCAAGAGTCTCTGGCAGGCCCCTTTCAGACAAGAAATTTTGTCTTCTCTGAGCAATGATTTATGCTCTTGCCCTTTCCAGGTCAATGAAGAAAACTCCCCCAACAGCTTCTGCAGAGCCCAAAGTGAATCCTGTGTCAGAGAAGCTGGTGTCTGTGCAGGAACTGAAGCCCCCTGAGGAGAGGGTAGGGACTCTGGGCTGCAGCATTGCCCCAGCCCATCACAGCACTGCTCTGTGGCTGCCACTGGTGGTACTGGGGCACCAGGAAATGCTCTGGGCCTTGGAGACACTTCAGCCAGCGTGACAGAAAGCTGGGGAGGGGGGCAAAGTGCACCACCATCTTCCTTCAAGAATCCTCCCCTGGGAAAGAGTAGGGCAGGAACTGCAGGGTGATGAGGGCAGGTAGGAAAAGGAGGGTTCAGAGGAGCAGGAGCCTTGCCCTGATGGAGTGACTGGAACCTACAGGGCCTCCCCCTTATTGCTGCCTGTTCCATGCCAGCAGGTACCAGCAGTGGAGGACATTGACAAGGAGCAGCTGGGTGACCCCTATGCCAATGCAGAGTATGCCAAGGAAATCTTTGAATACATGCGGGAAAGAGAGGTGGGTGATGCCTGTCCAGGAGGTGACAGCCCTGTCTGGGGAAGGAGTGACTGCAGGCAGGGCCACTGACTGCCTAGAGGGTCTGACCACCTGGCAGGGGCCTGCACAGGGTGAGAAGAGACTTGTTTGGGGGTGGGGATGTCTGCCCTGTCCCTGACAGTTGGCTCTTTGGCAGGAAAAATTCATGCTTCCTGACTACATGGAGAAGCAGACAGACATCAGTGGAGACATGCGTGCTATCCTTGTGGACTGGATGGTGGAGGTCCAGGTGAGAGGGCACAGCTTTCTGCAGAGCAGCCTCCCTGCTACCTTTGGCACATGTGACCTCAGGGTGCTGGCAGCGGCTCCTGCAACCATTCAGTGCAGAGCTGATCCACCCTCTGTGTCAGCCAGGGATGAGCCTACATCTCTCCCTCTGAGCCTAACCCGTTGGCACCCCTGGCCTCTGTGAGAACTGGGTGGGGCTGGACAGGCCTAACTTCTGTCTGACACACTGTTCTGATCCCCACTCTAATTCTTGCAGGAGAACTTTGAGCTGAACCATGAGACACTGTACCTGGCTGTGAAGCTGGTGGATCACTACCTGGTGGAGGTGGTGAGCATGAGAGAGAAGCTACAGCTCATCGGCTCCACTGCCATCCTCATTGCCTCCAAATTTGAGGTGACTCTTTGTGTGCTCTCCTGGGGTCCCTGTGGGGTTTTGGGGAAGGCCACTGCCCTGAGAGCTGCCAGGGTGGCTTGTCTGTCATATTCCTCCTTCCTGTCACAAAGGCTGTGAACACAGTCATGATGGGCTGAAACCTGTGTCCTGGTGTCACTGGAGAGTCAGCTTCTCTCTCCTCTGCACAGACCATCAGGATACCTTAGTTTACCTAATGCAGGCATGGAGTTCAATCCAAGGGCTGGAAGAGTACAGACATCACTGAAGTCCCACAGGGTGTTAACAGCTCTTGCTGAGTCCAACAGCATGTGGACGCTTACAGGGCTTGCAGGATGGCTAGGATCTCCTGAGTGAAGCCAGGATGAGCCCCCATTGGGCTGCTGAGTGGTTGTGCCCCTACAGGAGCGGTGCCCACCATGTGTGGATGACTTCCTCTATATCTGTGATGATGCCTACAAGCGGGAGGAGCTTATTGCTATGGAGATGAGCATCCTCAGCACCCTCAAGTTTGACATCAACATCCCCATCCCCTACCGCTTCCTGCGGCGCTTTGCCAAGGTGAGTGCATTTGGAGGGCAGGCTGGGTGCCCCCGGGCACCCCTTCTGTTGGCCCCCTGGGACAGTGACTCGCATTGCCAGGGCTTCAGGCTCCCAGTTGGTAGCAAGGAAACTTTGTCCAGGTCCCCTCAAGAGGGTTGTTGAGGAGTGTGAGGATGGTGGTCTATGATAGGCTCTGTGTGGGGGATCCCTGTTCTGTGCCCCAGAGGCAGCATTCTAGATCCCAAAAAGGCTGGGAAGGAGAGCAGCATTGCTTGAAAGGCTGAGCCTTTCCCTGCCAACTGGCTGTAGTGTGCCCGTGCCACCATGGAGACACTGACGTTGGCCCGCTTCCTCTGTGAGATGACGCTGCAGGAGTACGACTATGCCCGCGAGAGCCCCTCAAAGCTGGCTGCCAGCTGCCTGCTGCTGGCGCTTACCATGAAGAACCTTGGCGGCTGGGTGAGTACCTGTCCCTGCCGAGGCACTGCAGTGGGAGGCAATGGACCGGTGAGTGGGGTGATGCATTAGGGCTATGATCAGATTTGGATGTTAGACAGGAAAGACAATGGCTGTCCTGTCACTGAGAGGACACAGTTTAGCCCCGCTGTCCCCTTGCAGACCCCTACACTGGAGTACTACAGTGGGTACAGTGCCCAGGACCTGCACCCCCTGGTGAAGAGGCTGAATTTCCTGCTCACATACCAGCCCCGTGACAAGCTGAATGCTGTACGCAGCAAGTACTCACACAGGTGAGAGTCATGGGGCTCTGTCTCAGGCCTGTCCCCACCACAGGGAGTGACACCACCAGCATGCACCCTGGGCTTCTATAAGGATCTGGGAGCACTGGTGGATGAGTGTCACGGCTGCGGTTGAGCTCTAAGCCAACGTGTTCTTTCCAGAGTCTTCTTTGAGGTTGCCAAAGTCACCCCCATGGACATGCTCAAGCTCGAGGAGACACTCACTAGCTCCTAGCCCTACTCTGTGAATAAGCCTGTAAATAATGGGGTACCCTCAAGCAGGGTGGTACCGTGTACATAAATAATAGTAATTTTAACTGAGGAAGAGATGGGGGGGAAAAAAAAGTCATGTGTAACTGTTAATAAAATGTGTTTGTCGTATATGCTGGCACTGGAGACTATGAGCCCCAGCACTGTACTTCCCCTTGTTGTGATGAGACAGAGGGTGACAGCAAGGTGACAGGTGGGGAGCAGGAAGCTCAAGGGTGAAGGCTGGAAAGGTATTCTCAATCCCCTCTTCCCCACCCTTCACCTTCCCCTTAGTAATGACACTATGCAAGCAGCAGCAATGAGCATCTTCACTCCAAATATTTACACAGCATAAATACCCACATGGGGAGGGGAAACTTTGCTTTGGCTCCAGCTTGAGCACACAGAGGGTGGCCCCAGCTCCTATAGTGACCCTGATGGGGCTGGACTGGTGGTCAGACCACATCACCTATCAGGTTAGACCTCTGCTTCAGTGTCTCCAGCCTCATAGGCTGGGGGAGAAGCAGTGGCTCCAGGGACACTGGGGACAGACAGTTAAAGCGAGGCAAGCAGGAGGGGCTCCATACATATGGGGCAGGGGCAGGGACCTGTTCCCCTACTCAATGCCTGTTCCCTGGGGGCAGCACCCACCCAGCACCTGGGCTGGGCTGCTGCCCTGCTGTCAGCCTAGGGCAGGTTGCTGAGCTCCTTAATGGCCTGAAGGATCCTCTTCATATGGCCCACTTTGGTGATCCCCAGGTCCTGCAGGAAAGAGAAAGAGGAGGTGATGTATTTGCAGGGGGCAGCTCTTGGCTCCTGCTAGTGGACAAACCACAGGGCGGAGGATGAGGCACAGCCTGGCTCCCCATGCTCTCCCTCGCTGGAGCATAGTGCTTGCTTGAAGCTCTCTGGCCTCTTGAAAGCACATCCCCATGCCTGAATGCAGGTAAGGGTAGGGTGCTGTTGATACTGCTTTGGACAGGTGTATGGAGCCTTGCAAGCTGGAGAACCAAGGCTACCCCCCTCCCCTGCTTCCCTGCCCTTGTGCACAAGCTCAATTCTGAGGACCAGATGTAGGGCCAACTTGCCACCAAGAGGGATAGGGAGAGGAGGGATGGAGGACACCATGCTCCCCAGGGCTGGGGGTTCCTCAGGAGGCACAAGGGAGTTGTACCTTAAGGTCTCTCCTCTCCAGCAGAATCAACTCTGAGCCCTGGATGTCATGCCGGACAAAAATGTCTCTGTATTCCCCTAAACCAAGTGCTTCCAGCCAAGCTGCCACCTCCTCGGAGCCCCACTTGTCTGCTAGCAGGGAGGAAAACCACAGTGATGGACTGCTGGGGCCTGTGGAGGCAGTGGGATGCAGCAGAACAGGCAGCAGTGATGGCAGCCTGTGGTCAGCAGCCAGCACACCCCCTCCCACCCCTGGCTCCAGCAGGGCCAGAGGCCACAGCCTGCTCAGGCTGCAGAGGTCTCTCCTCTCCTTGGCTTACTTATGGACCATCTGAGCTGCTCCCCCTCAACCAGACCCCCAGCTGCGGAAAAGGGACTTACCCAAAGATCTGAGCTGAACCAGAGCCCCTAGCCAAGTAGTTATGGGGTGGGGTGCTCTGCCTGTCTCAGAAAAAGCTGTAAGGGGCTCTTGGTGACAAAGGTGACAGCCCCAGGCATGCCCTGTTACCCCTTCCTGAGGATTCTTCCTCAGCATGCCCAGGACAGGAGATAGAGGGATAGGTCAGCACAGGGGCATCCTTTCTAGGATGGACTGCACCACCTGTCTCTCCCTGGTACACTGCTCACTTTACCTGGGAGTGCACTGTTGGCCTTCTGCTTCTGCAGCTTGTCCTTCTCCTTCCTGGGCTTGGGAATGTTGAGGCGAAGCTTAAAGCTGCCCTTGTTGGCACTGCTGGCACCTTCCTGTGAGAAGCCAGGCTTGGTGGGATGCTACAGCTCCCTGAGGCCAGACAGTGGGCTGTTCCAGACCCCAGTCCCTGTGCACCCACCTCCTCAGCAGGGTGAGCAATAGGGCCCAGCCAGTGGATGTCCAGCAGCTGCTGCAACTCCTGGCCCAGCACACTCAGGGGGCCGTGAAGTGCCTCCTCCTCCTGCGGTGAGTCGAGCTGTGGGGGACAGTGACCATAGCCAACCCTGCTGCTACCCCCAGAGGTAGCAGCCTTGGGGAGCTTTGGGTGCTCTCCAGCCTCTCACTCACCGCCTTCCCTTCCAGGAATGCCCTGGTCTCAGCCCACAGCTCCTTGATGCTCAGCACCACCTCCACAGCCATATTCCTGCTGAGAAACTGGGGCACAGAGGGATAACCCCTTGAGCAGCAGAGCCCCAGAGGGCCTGGGTAAAGGCTGCCTTAGACTCCCAGTCCTTGCTCACCTCTGAGGTGCCAGCTTTGTGGGAGAGGGCTTCACTCAGTGCCAGGGAGCTGGCATTGACTGCATGTGCCAGCTCCTGCTCCACAGCTTTGTGAGCCTTGGCTGCTTCATGGATTCTGTGGGTGACAGGGGCTGGAGCTGCCAGGGCTTCCCTGGGCTGGGCAGGCACCTTTTCATAGCCACAGCACAGTTCTCCCTTCCCTGTGCCCACTATATTCCCTTTCCCACAGTCTGACCTGGCAATGAGAGTCTCAGCGACCCGTGAGACCTGCTGCAAGAGGCTGTTCTCCTCCTCGGTTAGGTACTCCATGGACTGCTGGGAGCTGAGCCGTGGCCGTGTGGCTGCTCGGTAGCTCTCCCCTTTCTGTTTGTCCTCCCAAGACTTGAGGGTGCTTTCAAATGCCTGCAGGGGACAGACATGGCCCCTCTGAGACAGTCATACCTCCCTCTATCTCAGCATGGTCTTGCTGAGCACCACAATCTCACCCGGTCCCTTGTCAGCATCTGGGCTCTGTTCTTGTGCTGGATTTTGATGATGCCAGGTGGCTGGATCCAGGCCTCTCCATCCACCTGCACAGGGACACCCTCGTCCCCCCGGATGGTGATCTTCACCATGCGGCACTGTGGGGCAGACAGCCCAGGTATGGCATCAATAGCTGCCAAGCTGAGTAGAGCCGCACTGCCTCAGGCTCCACTGCTGCCTCAAAAGCTTTCTGGCACCGCTTGTGGTCCTGCAGGGTGCCTTGCCAGTACCTGTGCAATGCGATGGTGCTGGAGGTTGATGACCCGTGACACAGCCATCTGGATGCTGCCGAAGACTGCCACCACCTCCAGCTTCTTGTCATCAAAGGATGGAGCCCCAAAGTTCTGTAGAGGACCACTACACATGAGACTTCCAAAATGGGCTCATTTTGGGACCCGGCTTCTCCCCCTTGTGAACCCAAGGCAGGGACACCCCAGCCCTAGGGTTTCTTAGGACTAGGGAAAGCACGCTACGCCACTCAACTCATCTCATGGTACTGGCACTCACATTGTCCTCCTTGGTGCCTCCCCAGAAGTTGATGCCCCCAGCATAGCTGGGGATGTTGAGGACAGCAATGCCCTGCAGGCTGGGCAGCGAGATAGGCACCCCGTCACACTGCAAGAGAGGGCTAAGCCTGGGGGGCTGCTCTAACGCTGCTCCTCCCACCCTGTCCCTGTCCTCCCAGCCCTGTACCTCCAGATGTACCCGCTGCTCCAGGTTCTTGTAGGTGCGCTGCAGGAGCTCCTTGGTGCCTAGCACGCCATACCACATCATGTTCTTGGTGCGGCTGCTGTGGGCCAAAGGGGAACAGATGAGGGGCTGTGGGCTCCCCACTGCCTGTCATAGGCTCCACACCCTTCCCAGGGCACCGTGCTGAACAGTCCTGGACTCTTGGCCCTACCTTAGTTTCCTCAATTCCTGCTACCTCCCAGGAAAGCCAAGGTGCAGCATGTTGCACCCAGACATTCACCATTCCATGCCAGCATGGCAGTGCTCTCTTCAGGTGCAGAGCAAGTAAATCCCACCAACCTCTCATCTCTTCACCCTTTCTGGGGTGTTTGCAGCCTGCCACCAAGGGGTGCTCATCCCAGTAACAGGTGCACTTACAAAATCTGCTGCAGGAAGGATCCCCAGCACAGTAGCACCGAGTCACCCCTATGGCTCCCAGCATCTTGATGGCCTCTCCTAGTGCAGGCACTGGAGAGCCAGGGGTACATGTTTTCCCTCAGGGAAATCTGGGGGTTACAGCCAACCTGCACTTCTTGGGGTGCTCATCACGTTTGTTGTTGAACTCCAGGGAGATCTTTGCATCTAGGCCGATGCCAAAGTAGTTATTCATGACGCATTTCTCTGAGAAGTGGCTGAAAGCAGCAAACAGGGAAAGCAGGTTGAGCAGCAGCTGCACATCAGTGATTCTGGGTTGGCACCAGAGGATGAGGTGTAACATCCACTGGAGCAGAGCAGCTGACACTGGGAAACCTGACCAAAACTAGCAGAGATGGCTGCATTTCCCTCAGTAACCATGGCAGGACACCCATGGCACAGCCAGGACCTGCCTGCAGGCGGGAGCACCAAGCTCCAAGCATCAGCCAGAGATCCCACACCATGAACAGGCAGGCTCCCCCAGCATGGGCATTGCTTGGCCAGGGAGGGGCTGGTACCAGGGATGCCATACTGCTGCAGCAGCCTCCTCAAAGGGGCAGCATGGTATGAGCTCTGCTCCTGCTCTGTGATGGGCAGCAGAAGTGGGCCAGGGTCCCCGGGGCACTTAGAACACCTGACTCACAGGGTGCTGGGGTCTTCAGGGAACTGCAAGCTGCCAAAGGTGTCTGGCCGGTCCAGGATGATGGAGGAAGATGCAGAAGTCACCGTCACCCGCCGGGAGCCTGGCCAGGGTGGACAGGGAGGTAGCTGCCACATGGCTTCTCACCCTGAGCTCATCCCACAGCTCACCCCATGCCCCTACAAAATGCCATGTGCCCTGCTGGCATCTTACCAAGCTTCTCCTCCTCCTTGTTGAGCTCCTCTGAGCTGTCCTTGCTGGGGCCCACACTGCCCTGGTAGGCTTGAGTCTGCTTGTTCTGCTCATCCACAGCTGGATCCAAAGAGGGGCATGACAGGGAGTCTGTGCAACCCTGTGGCCCCTCCTCATGTCAGCCCTGTGGGCTCATGCCAGGAAGGGCCCAGGGTAGGGCCACTGCTGCCATCCCAAAGATCCCAGGGGAGAACAAAGGCACACATCCAGCACCAACCCACTGTGGCTTCACAGCTCCTGCCAGGTTGCTGCAGCATCAGGGAAGCTGCCAGCTCCCACCACTCCCTCACCTTTCTCTGTTTGCTCAATGATTTGCCGCAGGGCTTTCTTCAGGCTGTTTGCCCGCAGCATGAGTTGCTCCTTGGATTTGAAGATGCAAGGCATGGGGCTGGGGTTGAAGCTGCCAGCTCTCTCCTGGTCCTTGACATCAGCATGGGTGGCCTGTGCCATTTCTTCAGGGACCATGATGGCCTGAGCCTCCTCATTCAGCTCCCGCACCAGCGAGTCCAGCTTTTCATTCAGCATTGCGCACTGTGGGAAACCTACCCCACTCAGCACTTGGCACAAGCTGCTGCACCCCAACAGCGCTGGGTGCTTCCCTGGGCACTGTGAGTGCCTGGATACCCCCAAGCACCTGGACTCCCCATGCCTGGGTACATCAAGCAGGGACAATACATGCACGACAAGGGCATAGGCCCACGGAGCAATCCCTTCCCTGCTCAGGGGCTGTGCCACCAGCTCGAGGGCCCCGGCCCTCCAGCTCCCCTGAAACACACCTTCCGTGCCATCAGCTCAGCCTCCTGCTTGTTCTCCGTTGCCCTCTTGTAAGCCCGCCCAACTTCAGTCACAAAGTCATTGACAGTGCCACAGAGGAACCTGCCAAGGGAAGTGGGTGGAGGTCAAGAGAGGCACAACATGGTCAGTGAAGCACAGATGCCAGCCAGAGGGGCTGCCGAGATAACACCCGCTGCTCCAGAGGGCAGCACCAGGATTATCTGCCAGGCACCAGCACAGCTGGCAGCTGCTGGTGGCTAGTTGGGACAGCCTGGCTGAGGGGGTGCAGTGGTCCTGGGGACATGCCCCAGCGCAGCAAAGGAGCCCTGGAACCCCCATCAACAGCCTCCTCCTTACTTTGCAGAGGAGATAACCACTGAGTGCTTGTCTGACTCCAGGATCTTGGCCAGGTGGAAGGCAACAGAGTCGGCGTAATGGGAGATCTGGACCTGGGGAACACATGTGGAGACAGCTGGAGCCTTGCCACCCTGCCATGTGCCCCGCTCAGGGATGGAGCTTTACCCAGCCAGCCTTGAACTCGGGATGATCAGGCCTTATTCAGCCCACTCCTAACCACCGAGGGCAGCCACGCCCATGCTGCTGGGCAAGAGGGGAGGTCAGTCACATCAGGAAGGAAACTGAGGCAAGGGGCTGAAGGGGAGGACACAGAGCAGCTGGCTGGTAGCAGGCTAGCTCTACCTCACCTTCTGCCTGCTCCCAACTGCAGATACCAGGCTGAGACCTGCCAGGGTCATTTCATTTCATGCAGCCAACTGCCAGCTCCCTTGTAGACCCAACCCCAGGGATCCCCAGCATGACCTCTTCCCGTGCCATCCCCCGCTGTGTGTCCCTGAACTGGGTTGAACAGGAACCCGCCCTCCAGCCTCTCCTCCCCATCTCAAGCCCTCAAGTGCCAGCGGTTCCTACCTGGATGTTGGAGTTCCCATTTTCCTCCTCCTTCAGGGCTGAGGGGGACTGCTTGGGGGCCTCATAGGTCAGCACACTCCACCTGCCAAGCAGAGACCATGGCTGCTTGCCATCTCCTGGCCCTCTAGCACAGGGAGAGGCAAAGAACTGGGACAGGCTGCCCAAGAGATGCCAAGGTAGGGGGGACAGAGAGAAATGTGTTCTGTGCCCTGCTCACCGGTCCAGCATCTTGGTGGTTGCCCTTTCCAGCTTCTCCAGGATCTGCAGCAGCTGAGTGTCATCATCACACAGGCTGCCCCAGCCTAGTACCCGTGCCAGGTCATTACCAGTCCCCAGTGGCAGGACACCCAGCTGACACTGCAGGACAGAAAGAGTGGGGGGGGGCTCAGAGCAGCCCCCAGGGGCACCTGTGACACCCCCAACCCTGCTGTGCCCATTGCTTGGCAGCACCTGGAGCACACAGAGTGTGCCAGCACTGAGGATGGTGCCAGCCTGCACTAGCAATGCCAGGCACTCCCACTCACCTGCTTGTGGAGGCCAAGGGCATCAATCTCAGAGAGCACCCAACCTACACTGCCATCCCCACCACACACCAGGATTCTGAAGGTGGAGAACTTCTGGAAGAGGCGCAGGCTGGGTGGGGGGCAAAGAGAGAGGGACTGGGTTCTGTGCCAGGTACCCACCGGGATCCTACCAAGGCAATTCCAGGGTGCTCAGACTGGCGCTTACCCCAGGTGTGGGCCCCCATTCATGAGGTCAAAGACTTGGGCTGGGTTGAGGAACTGCTTGAACTTGCGCAGAAACTTGACACCCTGGTTGTCCCCGCTCTTGGAGTTGACAAAGGCCAGGAGAGGGCTGGAGCAGGTTGAGGGGCAGGTGGCTTTCCAGAAACCTGCAGTAAGCCCAAACACATGAGTCCCGACTCTCACCCCCCACACGTACTTCAGGAGAGCAGTGTGGACACTCCATCTGCGCTGAGCCCAACCTGTGGGGTGCTGAGGCAGGACGAGCAGTGATGAGGATGTCTAGGGGATGGTGAGGGGCAGAGGGAAGAGGAAGACTGTGCTTTTAAAGAAATGAGATGGGGAAAGAATTGTGCCCAAGGCAGAGCAGGATTGACAGCTGGCCCAGAGCCTGCACCCGCCTCAGGCACATCTTGGCCATCCCAGCCCCCTGTCTGGTGTCTGCAGGCTCCTTCCCTTGGCAGACCCAGCAATGCTGCAGCAGGAACCGCATCAGCCGTCACTGCCACTGGCACCAGCCCCACAGCCATTGCCCTCAGAGCCCCGTGGGCTGCAATCAGAGGCCCCTGCACTCCCACTACAGCATGAGCATGGGGGTAACATCCTCACAGCCCACCCCCACCTTGCCTGCCCACCACTCCATCTCCACTCCCAGCCCAGCCAAGCGGAGCAGACCAGTAACACAAAGCACTGGGAGCAGCTGAGTCAGAGCGTGGGCTGCAGCAGAAAAGCTTGCTGCCAGCAGTACCCATATGCTACAGCAGGACAAGGGGGGATGGAGGCCTTGCTAAGCTGTTTCCAGTTGGGTTGGCAACAGTCACAGCCACTGATGGCTGGGCTGCTGGAGAGGGACTGGGCAGAGATGCTTCCAAGGGATCAGCCACCAACAACCGATGCTCTGGAGTTGAGGAGCAGCTGCATGATGGTTACCCTGACAGCATCCCAATGAGTAACAAGAGACAAATGAGCCACCACCTGAGCTGAGTGGCAAAAAACATTAAAGAATGAAGAAAGAAATCCAGAGTAGAAGAACAGATTTTGCTTAGCGGAGGCCAGCTGGGCCCCTCAGGAGAAGGAGACAGCCAGGGGAGTCCCCTCATGCCCCACATGGCTTCTCCCTGCAGTGTCCCATGCCAGGACAAAGCTGTGCTCTGCACTACCAAAAAAACAGCTGAGCTTCAGACACTGAGAAATAACCCAAGCAAGACCTTTATTCTGACTTGAGAAATGCTGAACCATTGAGGTGCAACAGAGGACAGCCCACCTCAGGGGTGTAGGGCTGGCACCACTGATCCCAGCACAGAGGGACCATATCCTGAGCCACCGCAAGAGATGGCCTGGGAGGAGCAGCTAAAGCCACATGTGGGCAAGATGTGCCACCCCAAAGCCCATAGCATACCACCAAGCCCTGAAGCAGAGTGCAAGGCAACAAGCAGCTTTCAGCCAAGGGAGGGGCATTGACTTTGGAGTCTGCTGGAGGTGGTGTTCCTGCTGCCCCACAAAACAGGCACAGTGCCACAAGTCAAAGCCCCCAGAGGACCTCAGAAATCTCAGAGCCCTATTCTAAACAGCCTGTCACCTCCACCAGACCAGCCCTGGTGCACTCCATCACTCACCATCAGAATCGATGCTGTTCAAGGCAGTTGGTGGGATGATGGACACTTTGTACTGGCCCAGGGGGCATCTCTTCCCAAGGAGCTCCTTGCAGGCACTGTGAACCTGGGAACACAGGAACACCTGTATAAGCAAAGCTGGGGGATGCAGCACCAAAGTCCCCAGCATCAGCTTTCCCAGAGATGCACACAAGAGGGGCAGTGCTGTCTGTGCTTGGGAGAGGGGTAGGGACAGGGATGGGTACATCCTTACGATGGCCTTGCACCAGAGACACCGCCAGTCCTGCAGCCTTCGGACACTGCCACAGGTCCGGTCACAAACAGCGCAGCGTGCACTGACAGGCAGGTTCCCCTCCAGCCACTGATGGGGCATGGTCACCTGCAGAGAAGGGTAGCCACCAATGACATCCTAGATGCTTGAGGGAAAAGGTCATAGGCCACCTCTTTCCCAAAGCACCATGGAGGTGGTGCCATGCAGCAGGGCAAAGCAGGTCTGGGACCTCTCCCATGTCCTCTCATCCTTGCCTCTCTGACACTTGAAGCCATCAACATGTGAGGCAGGGCAGACATGTGCCCAGAAAATGTCTGGAGGTGGCCCCACCTGGACAGCAAAAAGGGATCCTGATACAGGGTGCCAGACATGTCCCCCGGCTATGCCCTTGCAGAGCCAAGGCCAGAGGCCACACAGTGCAGGGGACAGCTACAGTTTCTTCCTGCTTCCTGATTTGGGCACAGCAAGGCCAGTTCTGCTGGAGGATCTGTCCTGCCAGGATCCCTGCCAGGATCCCTGCCAGGGAGTCCCCTGCTTACCCCATCCTCATCCTCAATGATTTCAATGCCGATGGAGGCCAGAGTCGTCCACTTGCAGTTGTTTGTGGCTCTGACGGCACAGCGCTTGTGTGCTTTGAACTTGCAGACTGCATGGTGGGGAGCAGTGAGGAGCAGGTAAGGTCTCAATAGCATGCACATCCCTGGTTCCAAACCCGTCTGCATCTGTGCAGTGGGCATCATCCTGCACCACTCCTGCTCTGGCCCAGCCTTGAGAGGCTGCCCTGCCCACCTCCCAGCAGGACCCCAGCACTGACCTTCACAGGAGAGGCCATGGGAGGTGACCCCCGGAAGAGCTTCACGGCACACGTTGCAGAAGGTAGGGCGGGCGTGGGAGCAGGCGTACCAGTTGTGCATGCCCGAGAAGTGTTCCATGTTAAACTGTGTGGCCTGGAGGCACAGCCCTGCCCCATCAGTGCCCAGGACCCTCAGCCAGCATTACCCCCCTCCTGGCCCCCTGAGTCCGCCCAGCCCAATTCCAATCTTCCTTGTGGGGTTATGCCAAGGGCAGTAGCTCTTGTCTGGCAGTCAAAAGCGCAGAGAGGGAAACACACTCTACATGGAAATACGGATCCACACAGCACCCTGCCCACATCACCTCATGGATCTCCCACTTCTGGACAGATTTCAGGGCAGTGATCCAGTCCTCCATCTCCTTCCGGTTCTCCGCACATAAGATGAGCTTCCGGAATGGTGTGATCACCTGCAATAGCCACCATCCCCATATTCTCTTGCAAGGCCACTGCCAGGCCAGCCAGAACCCAGCACAGACCCCAGCAATCTCTGGCACACCAGTGCCACCTCCAGCAGCAGGAGGCCATGCTATGGAGTGCCTCATGGCTCTGGGAGTATGAGGGAGGTCTGTAGTGCCTCCCCACAAGGTGCCAAGGTCTCCACAGGGTGCCGTTGGTAGCCCCAAAACCTCCCTCACCGTGAAACTGTTGTTGATGTTCTTGGTGCTGGTCTCGGCCACACTAGCATCAGATAGGTCCACCTCATCAAAGATCAGGGACTGCGAGGGAGGAACCAGAGTCCCAGTCCACCAGGCAGGGACCTCTGTCCCCTCTGGGCTGGCAGGCTCAGGTCCCCCCTAACTGAGCATGTTGGCAGCACCCCCCCGGCCTACCTTGGCATCCTTAGCATAATAGAGTGTCCTGCCTCGCAGCTTGAAGTATCGTTTCTTCCACCTCTGGAAAGAGCTCGTCTGCTTCAGCAACAGCCCCTCCTTTACGCTCTTCTGCAGAGACCACAGTGTCCTGAGTTCCCGTAGCCCCCCGGGATCACCAAAGCCACCATTTTCCCCTGTGACACCAGTCCCTGGGTCCCCAGGGGCACAGATTGGACATTCTGGGGCTCACTCTCTGCTGCATGTAGCAGGGCAAATTATGTTCCCTGCCCACCATTGCCTGGGCACTCCCTGGGATCTGGAAGAATGCTGCTGGGCATGGCAGGGCTGGAAGATGCAGGCCTCCAGCAGTGCAGAGCCTCCACTGTTGATGTTTCCACTCCATCACCAGGGCAGTGCCTGCAGATCCCCCTGCTGCAGCTCCCTAGAAGCCAAGGGCAGAACTGGAGCCAGGAGAGCTTCCTTTAAGAGGACACCAGTGCCCCAGAGATACCAGGACTGCATCCTGGAAGCAGCATTACCTGGGCACTGAGGCCCCAGCCAGTTTGGAGAGCAGACAGCCGGGGTGCAGCCAGCTCTTCCTTGCCCTCACAGCCCCTGGAGAGGAAAACCTGGGGCTGAGGGTAGCCCACAGCAGGCAGAGCATCCCCTGCAGCACAGTGCATCACTGCAACCTGGCTGCCCATCCTCTGCCCTCCCCGAAACACAGCACCTGCCAATATTTACCCTTCTCGCAGTGATGTTTACAAGACTCAATTAATTAGTGTTTGCAACATGGCTATGAGCCTGAGCAGGGTGGCAGAGATGCTCTGGCACTGCCTCATCTTTGATTGTATCTTCTTTAAACACCACCAGCAGCTCTGTTCGGCTGCTTCTCTGCAATTAGCTGCCACAGTAGTTGTATCCAATCCAGGCACATGATAACAAGCCACATTTAATCGCAAATTAGCACTGGGCACAAGGGCACAGCAAGAGAATCGTGGCCCTGGGGCTCTGCACTCCTATGCCAACCCATGTGCTGCAAGAGGTGGCACCTAGGCCCACCACCAGCCTGCAAACACACCAGCCCCAGGTGTCAGCCTTAATCTACTGCCCCATGGGTCTGAACCAGATGGCCAAAGCACCAGGAATAGCAGGAGCCTTCAAAGTCACAAAGAAGCTAAAACCCTGCCTGGCGTGCTCCCTGAGCCTCAACTCCCCAAATACCTGGCCCTCCCAAACGTCCCTGGGGCACCCAACATGTTGTTCCCTGCTTTCTTCCAGCTTGGAGTTTGAAGAGGGATGTTTTAAGCCTTTATCACTCCCCAAGACTGGCGCAGAGTTTAGCTGTGGTCAACCACCATGATGCCTAGGAATGTCGGTGCAGGTTCAAACAGCCCAGTTGTCCCCAGTGCCAGCACCCCAGGACACACCACGTCCTTTCCCTGGCCTCTCAGCTGTGAGAGCACAGACGAGTCCTTCCAGTGGGGTCCAGACATGACCCCCAGATCCACACACAAACCATGCACCCTAGCAGTCCTTGTCCCACACTAGGAGGGGACAAGCCAGGGTCTTGCCATAGCCAGGTGGGACCCAGCCCCAAATACCACATTCACCACACCTGGCTGCACTCAGGTGCAGGTGCTGTGTTTGCTGTAGTCATTGCTGTTGCTGCAAAGGACAGGGAGTGCGTGACATCGAGGAGTGGTGTGAGGAGCTGTGATGGTGGAGGAGGTGAGAGGGGGGTGGCAGCAAGAGAAAAGGATGAAGGATGACAAGGAGAAGGAAGACGAGGCAGGTCCATGATGTTGCCTCAGGGCTATCACAGCAGGGGCTGGAGCCAGCTGGGCATAGGCACTCTGCCTGGCTCCAGGGCCATGTCGATGGCAGGATACAGCAAGGACTGGCTGCCTGGGAGGATGGCACCCACTCCTGCAAAGGAGGGTCAGAGCCAAACACCCCCAGCAGCAGCTCCTGACAGCAGCAAAAAGTCATCACTCAGCCCCAAGATGTCACAGTCCTGGCCATCCCAGGGACAATATGCAGCAGAAAGGCAGAGTCCTCCACCTTCACCACAACAACCATCAGAGTTTTACAACCCTTCCAATACCATGACTGGGGGAAGTGTGCCTCAGTTTTCCACCTGTGCAGACTAATCCCTAGCCATCCCAACATGGGGTGGCAAAATTGGTGCAGAGAAGCACAGGGGGCACCTCTCTCTATGTCCACCCTTGGGGGCTGCTTTGGGCATCAAAGCCCAAGCCCTCTGTGTCACGATATGCAGCATTTTGCTGCACAACTCATGTTGGCAGCTGCCCATCCAGGCTTCATCATCCCTGGTGTGTGATGCCATGTGGTACAGGTTCCATTGGTGCCAGCATGGGGCCAGACAACCCCTCCCCAGGGAAAATAAGGCAAGTTCCCTTTCCAAAAGACGTCCAGGAGCCCAGCTGTCCCACGCTACCTGTGCAGGCACACAAGTCTGGGGTGACAGAGGGCTGTTTTGGGATCTCATTGTGGTAAGCCACCCACCTACCTCATTTTTTGACCATGGGTCTCAGCCAGGATCACCTGCTCCAGCTGCTGGAGCAGGGAGCAGCTCCCAAGTGGCTCTGTTGTTTTGGACCCCTGCTTTGGAATGAACAACAGGAGGAGACCCGAGAGGCACCTGATGGCCAAGGCTAGCAGCAGGCCCAGCCACACAGTGGGAAGCCACACTGCAGCAGCATCACTGGGTGAGCCCAGTGTTTCCTCTTTGCAAACAGGAAAGGGGTGGGGATGACAACGGCAGACAGGCCATGCCAGGGTGGCATCACCCCTGCTGTGCTGGCTCCCCGAAGCCCTGTCCAGGGCACCAGGGTCACCACAATAATATTGTAAGTGGCTATTAGGTACCCTAGAGCTTGAAAGAGCTGGAGCTGAGCACCTGCAGCACAAGGACTGCCTCTTCTTCTTGGAGAGTTTTAGGGACACTGGCAGCCCCTGGCCACTGGGCAGGGAGCTCTGCACTGGTCACTGCACAGCTGTAAGCACAGTGTGCCACCCACACTCCAAAACAAACCCAAGCCCCTCCACTCACCGCAACTGCAGCTTTTCTGTCTGGAGCACTGCAGGGAGCCTCAGCAAAGCGAGTGCTGGTCCCATCTCAGTGACTGAGGTAGCACACCCAGAGCCACATACAACCAGCCCAGCAATCAGCCAGAGGCCAG
Source organism: Pycnonotus jocosus (assembly GCA_013400435.1). Taxonomy (NCBI): domain Eukaryota; kingdom Metazoa; phylum Chordata; class Aves; order Passeriformes; family Pycnonotidae; genus Pycnonotus; species Pycnonotus jocosus. Next base: position 136,686 of record VWYP01008891.1, on the reverse strand, counting down.
CTCCCCTGTAGAGCTCTGTCCCAACACTCCACTGCTAAATCCTGAGGTCCCTCTCTGCTCTCTCCAGCCCAGGGGACTCAGCACGAGCACTGGGGGGATCCCAGAGGCACAGAGCAGGAAGGCAAAGGCAAGAATGAAACCATGCAGCATCTGCAGACACACAACCACCTCAGATGCAGCTGAAGTGGCAGTGGCAGCGAAGCCTCCGAGGGGACACAGGTAAGAATGGCCCTGGGAGGATCGTCAGCCACCTGCTGTGTCAGGACTGGGCTGCTTCCCAGAGGCCATTATGCCACAGGCTGGCTGTGCGCTCAGCACAAGCAGGAGGCTTGAACTGCAGCCCAGGGGAGCTCAGCACCCTCCAGCAGGGATTTTTCCAGGTCAGGCTACAACCTGAAATGCCAGATCTTCCTTCAGCCCTAAAGCAGAGCCCCAGGATGCTACTTTGCTCTGTCACCCCACTCTCTCAGCTCTGCCACCTGGGAAGAGCCCATTGTGCAGCCCGGTCTGACCACAGCTGGGGTAGAAGGGTTTTCCTGCTGGGATCAGCTTGGACAGCGACGAAGTGCCTGGAGAAGAGCCAGGAAGGTTGTTACTCAGGAATGCCGTCACATACGGCTGGTGAGCACCACACTGTCTGCCCACACAGCTGGCCACCCTACACCACTCCTGAAGGGATGTACTTGTCCCTGTGACCACATGATGCCTCACCTGGTAGGAGAAGGGAAAGGAGATAACCTGACAACACACCAACCTGCATTGCACCAGCATCATTCCAGGCAGCCAGTCTCCTGCTCCAAGTGCAGCAGCCCACTGGGCACAAGCCGGGGTCCACTTGCATCAGATCTCATCCCCCAGCTGAGCCAGCAGGCATCAGGACAGCAGAGGAAAACTGGCAGACCTCTAACAGCCCAGCTGCAAGGCTTCCATCAGCTGCTAGGCACCCCACAGGCTGGAGTCAGTTGGAAACCTTATCAGGCTTTGTGACACACCAGAGCTCTTCCGGGACTGGGCAGTCAGCGGGCTCAGCTGCTCCCAGAGGATGGAGCTTTCTGCCATTGCAGGACCAACCACAATATGCCTTCCCCATGCTGGGTAGATACTTAAAAGGAGATTCCAGCACCAGTCCTGACAAGCCATCACATCGTGCCCATAAGGCAAGGGGAAAGAGGACAGAGAATTAACAGGAGAGGAAGGAGGAATGGACTCCCCAGAAGAAAGGCAACCCCCATAAAGCACATAATCCAGCATCTGCTTTTTAAAAATGAGGTCATGCTTCCCTATCTACAGCCACATTGGCCCCCAAGCATCCTGCTGGCAGTCATCCCACATCAGCCTGACCTGTGCTAGCTCCCCCCCTGCTCCTTGTGCCCCAATGCTGGTAGGCACAGCCCTCCCACTCTGCCCAGCAGGGGTGGGCAAGAACTGGTGGGCAAGAACTGATGGGCAAGAGCGACATTCACATAACGGAAAAAGTGAGCGGCGAGAGGGCAGAGTGCTTGAGAAACCTCACAAACATCCGGCTAGTGGCAGTGGGGCTATCTTCACACCCCAGGCATCAGTTTGGCGAGCCCTGATTAATGAGAGCAAGCCCAACCTCCCTGGTCTCAAACAGTGTTTTCTTGCGCTGAGGTGCAATTTCCTATTTTTTCATCTCTGTCCATTGGCAGAACCACTGAGAAGAGCCTGGTTCCCTCTTTGCTGCACCTTCCCTTTCAAAAACTGAGGACCCCTTGGTTACAGTATCTTCCAGGCTGAACAGTCTCAGCTCTCCCAGGCTCACTCTGTATGAGAGATCCTCTAGTGTCCCACCAGTGTCAAGTCTGGAGGACGCACTGCCCAGGAGCCACGGTCCACCCTCCTGCTGCAGAAGAAAGCATTCAGGCCCAGCCTTCAACTTTCCAGGCCTGGCCCCAGCCAGCTCTACCTTGTTTTCTTAATCTTTTGGCCAGGATTTAGCACTCAGTGGGTAGCCTGATCCACTGCCTGGCTCTACAGCACTGCCTCACCAGGCTCCCTACAGTTGCCCAACACCCCAATATGCACAGGTACAGCTTGCCCCATTCCTGGGGCACGCTTGAGCCTGCAGAATGCTCAATGCCTGCAGCAAGGACAAGAAGCCCCCATTCCCCAGAGTACCAATAACCCCACTGACCTCCCTGAGCCCCATGGGAGGATTCTGGTGGGTCCCTCAGCCCCACCAAGCAGCTGTGATCTACCTCAATATCAAGAATTCAGGAACATGATCCCCCTTTTCAAACAGCAAACAAGCCATGTGGCCCCTGCCCACCGTGGCCATGCACATTGTGTCCATGCCATGGACAAACCTGGATCCCTGGCAAGCAACCCTCTGTGCCCTCCTTGATGCCTCCACCTCCCAGCTCTGGTGCAATCACCAAAGGACCTGTGGCTCGCTGAACCAAACAGCACTGCTAGATCACTCTCTGCCTCCACTCAACTGCTGGGAGAGCCAGTGATGAGGCAGTGCCGGGAAATGAATACCCCAGTCACATGGGCAGGATGTGACCCACCGTCCCCAGCAACTCAAATGCGTTGGTGCACCCCAGAACCAATGCCCTCTCTCTTCCCTTTGCCTTCTCTCCACGCCGAGCCCTAAGGGGACCAGTGCTGGAAGCAGCATCACATCCCACTCCCACTTTGCCTTTGCACACCTAAAACCTGATATAGGTAACTGACAGCCCCAGTTGCATTGGAGGGGGAGGGGAGCGGTGATGGGGGATGACGTCGGCAAGACCTCATCCATCCTGGAGCCTTTTCAGTCCAGCGGGGACGCCTGCATCTGGCAGCTGTTTTTGTCACTGAGGACAGTGACCTCGCCGCCTCCACGCCAATGCTGGCACAAAGCACCCCACAGGGTGTCTGCAGTTCCAGGCTGGAGGTGTGGAGTGGGGGAATGTGACTGATGTGGAGGCTTGAGGAAGGGATGTGTGGGCATGGGCATTCAGAGTGCAGAAGCACTGGGATTGGGGAGCAACAATTAGAAGGACTCAGCAAACTCGAAATGATTCTCACCTATTCCTGTCCCAGGGGCTGGACAACAGCCTGGAGTGGGAGAAGCTTCCTGCTTCCATCACCAGAGACCAAGGTCTCTCCAGTCAGTGTGGATGGGCAGTGGGGTGGGGGTCCTGACCTTTCCCAGCCCCTCAACATGGCAGGCTCCTACAGACTCTCTCCAGCACCCCGCCCACCACATATGACCCAAAATAGGACAGTGTGGCCTGATCCCCCACCACCTGTTGTCTCAGGAGCTGCCACCTGGCACTGAATTCTCCCTTATTGTGTTCTTTAGGTACCTGTCCCTGTGGTGCAGGCAATGATTCCCTACCCCAGCCCCACCTGGGTGACAAGGATGTCAAGACAGGGGTGTCACTCAGGAAGGTGCCTGCCACAGCACACGCTTTATGGCTGTGGCTGGAGTGACAGGCAGTACATGTGCCATGTCAGGGCTGTGAGCCCAACTTGGGTGGCAGCAGCAATCTCATTCAAAAATCATCTCTGTAGGGAAGGAAGAAGTCCATCCAACCAGGAGCCAGGCTGGCAAGTATGGTCCTGCCTATCTGGACCAGGGCAAAGGCATCCTCAGGAAAAACACTGAACCCCAACACTGGAAACAAAATGGTGGCGGGAGAGGCATACACAGCTCACTCCCAGGCCCCTCCAGCTCCAGCCCTGCCAGCTCTCACTCTCTCGCCCAGCTCCATGGGCTGTTAACCCTGACATGTCATTTCCACCTGCCCATCCATCACACCACCTGCCTCCCCTGGCACACTGCACAGCATCATCCCCTACATGGCTAATTGCTAATGCCAGGCAAGATGTGGGCAGCAGCCACAGCAGGCAGGGAGACAGCCTTTCCCCACGTGCAGCCTGTCAGAGGCGAGGCCAGACCCTGCTGGTGGTATGGGGGGCCTTACGGATTGGGCTGGGGCTCAGAGCATGCTCGTGTTTCTGTGCTGCTGCTGTAGGACATGGGCATAGCCCAGCCATTTGCCCTTTCCCCTCAGTCTTCCTGGCATTGATGGCTCCCTGTGATGCCCCTGTGCCCTATAGCATGGCAAGTGCTGCATGGCAAACCCCAGTGGCTACTGCTGCCCCTCTGGAAGGGTGCTGAGGGCTCACATACAGAACTAAGCAACCCCATGACCCTGCCCACTGGCCTGGCTTCCCACCATGCCTCACCCACAACACTCTGCACCCAGCATAGCCCTCTACATCCACCTGGGAGCCAACCTGGAGAGGGCAGAGGTGCCAGCCTGCTTCAAAGAAGGGGAAATTGAGGACATGTTTGTTGAGCAGCCAGAGGGATTCAGTAAGAGGTTCCTCAATGCCCCATGCCCCAGAAATCTCTTCTGCCAAGTGGGAAAACCCCACGGTGCTAGGCTGGGAGCATGCAATTTCCATACCTCTGGGCAGGCATTCTCTGCCCCACCTCATGCCAGTGCACCAGGCTTGGCACAACAGCCAAGCCAGGGCCAGCAGGAGGAGAGCCTGCCTCAGCCCCAAGCACCCCCACAGCTACCACCAGACCCAGTACATTGCCTCATTCCCCTTCATTCATGCCCTCAACACCCAACACCAGAGTCTGGTGATACCTCCCTGCTCCACAGCTTCATTCATATGCTGTGTTTTCAGAGATCTCCCCTCTTCCTGGAGCAGCACAGCCACTGAATCCCCACTGAGGGGTGGCTGGCACTGGAAGTTGGCTGCGGAGGAATTTCTAACAGCTCCCATGTGCCACTCAATGCTGCAGGCACCGCTTTGACTCACTCTACCACCTCCTTCCCGCAGCTGAAATGTGGATGCAAAGGGACCGCTCACCCAGCACATCACCCAGAGCATCCTCCCAGCACTGTGTCTGCATCCTCCCTCCCCAAAATGTGCCCCCCAAACCTCCTTCTCTCCCCATGTCCCACCTAGCCATTTGGCCCAGGTTATTTCTCCCTGTATTTCATTTCATTGTCCTTACCTGGGACATCTCTGACCATGCACCCCTGTTTGGTTAAAGGCACCACACCCCATATTTTGTAGGTACTACCAAAATAGTAGTACCTACAACTGAGCAAACTGTGATACACACACACACACACACACACACACATCCCAGCTGCTCTCATGCCAGTGGCTGGGAAGTATGAGTGTCACGTCTGACCTCAAAGGTGTTCCCATCTGTCCAGCAAACCACCACTGGGGACTGGATCTGTGGGAATGGGGCCCTCAAGGGAACTGGCACAGCCAAATTAATCTGGAGCACTAGGAAAGATGCAGGTTCCATTTTGCCACCCAACAAGCCTCGTACATGCAGTGCCTGCAGCAGGGTGTGGGATCCCAGGAGCCTACAGAACTGTCATGATCCTAAATCTCAGCTCCAGAGCATCCATGGGGCAGACCCTCCCAAAAAGAGTGCTCTTCTTCCAGGGACAGGTAAGGGGAACCCAGGGAATACAAATGCAGCATGAAGGCAATGTGGTAGGGGCTGTCTGGATATAGGAGAGGCCCTGTTCCTGGATAGTGGGATAAAATCCATGCTTCACAGCCCCATGGGACCAATGCTGACACTACAACTGTGGGTTTGCATGTTTCTATGTGCCCTCCCACAGGGCACAGGAGGCCAGAACCCTCCCAGCTCTGGCTGGGCCAAGTCTGCCAGCAGCAAAAACCTGGCACTGATTTACACCCTAGAGAAGGTAAACTCCCCTGCCTCATTCTCAGCAGTGACCCCACATCCAGCCAGCCCTCAACCGCGGCATTTCCCACCCCTGACCTTGCTTCTCATCTGCCCCGAGGTGGAAACTTTCCGGATGAGCTTGTGAGAACTGTCCTCCTGCTCGCCTTCGCTGTCGGACGACTCCTCACCACCCACCTCAGGTGAGATGGGTGCCAGCTTGTCCGAGTCCAGGGACAACACTGATTCCCGGGTCTTCCTCGAGAACAGGTCCCCAGGCACCAGCTTCTCAGCCATCTTCCAACCTGGCTAGGCTCAGAGCTCTGCAGCCTCCTGTAACAGCCCTGGGAGGACAAGGACACATAGGAATGGAGGAATAGCCCTGAAAAGGCATACATGGCCCCTCATCCTGTAGGGCCCCACCAGCCGGGAGGTGCAATCCTAGAAATCAAGGCAGACGGTGCTTCCTCGCCAGGAACGACACTCAGGGTGCCACCCTTGCAGGCAAAGTTTTCCTTCCGTGCCTTGTTTTCAGTGTCCCAACTATTCCTCAGCCTACCTGGCATCTCAACGTTGACTCTGGCTTGGGCACAGGAGACTGTGGCTGCCCGATGCTCGGGCATCGGTACATTGGTGCATAGTGGGGAGGAACCCCTTCCCGTAGCGTGTGCTATTTGCCCTTGTTGCCCACCCCCGAGATGCTGGGCTGTCCTGCGTGGCCGGGGACAGCACAAGGATCTCCATGAAAAGCAGCAGCTGGACCCTGCCATCCGTCTGACGCCGGCAGCTGGGAAGGGATAGGTGAACCCCCCACGCCCATAGGTCGCCAGCCTCGAGCAGGTGACTGTGGGTGGGCAGGGATGGAGCGGGGAGCGCTGGATTCCCGCATGCGGGGGCAGCCATCTCCCCACGGCATCCCTGCCGGCACCGAGGGCTGAGGAGGGACTTGGGGGCACGTACCTCGACGAGCGAGCCTGGGCGGCAGCAGGGCTGCCGTGCCCGGGCTGGGGGTGGCGGGGGGCACCCCACGGCGCCGTGCCGGGCCCCACG
>VWYP01008891.1:83221-126688 GCA_013400435.1 Pycnonotus jocosus | reverse complement strand
CGCGTGTCCGCGCACACCTGCGCCCCCCACCCACCTGCACGAGCGTGCTCCGCCCTAGGACTGGCGCCGCCCAGCGGCCGCCGTCGCCCCTGCGCTGCCCCGGGATGCGGTGGCGCGAGTGCGGGATGCCCGGTGCTCCCTGCGACCGGCCAGGAGTCCCCAGGGAAGGCACTGGGCACCACCCTGCCGTACCGTGGTCAATCGGGGCATCTTGGAACAGGCTCAGCAGCAGCAGCACGGCGACATGCTCCCGGGCACGGCCATCCCCTCCCGGGGGCTGCCCCAAAAGCACTGGCAACTATGCCCTGGCAAATTGCCAGGGAAAACACTGTATCCACTTACCCAAGTGCTGTGACCCCTACATGCATCCCGCGAAAGGGTCCAGGCACTGACCCCAACTCAGCCTAGGAGCACTGGAAGCAGAAGACACTTGCCCACAGCTGCACTTCAGGTGTCCCCTGTGCCACAGGGGTATTCAGGTCCCAAGAGCTTGCCAAGCCTTGGTTCATCCCAGCTAGAGCAATTCCCCCCCCCCCCCGCTCCAGTGCCACTTGTTTGGGCACAGGGACAAACCATGCAAGACAGCTGAGACAGATGTGCAGCTCCTGCTGCTGCTTTACTGTTAGAGATGCAATGGTATGCAGCAACATGGTAGCAGCTTCTCCAGCACAAGGCCCTGTGCAGGGCTGCTGAACCCCACCATGAAAGCAGCATGGCCCCCAGGGGGTGCAGTCTTTGGTCCTAGCAATGATCCTGGGGGTGGCTGAAAGGGAGGGAATGTTAAGGACCCCACTTCTGCCAGGCAGCACCCCACAGTACAGCCAGGCAGGTGCGGGGTGTAGTGTTTAAAAGGCTAAGGATAGCCCAAAGCAGGGGTAACAACACAGGGGGGCTGCTGCTGGAGCACACAGGCAGGTATGGATGCTGCCTGAACCCTGGGCTGGGTTGTCCAGCTATGGGGCCACCCCAAAGTGCTGCAGCCCACCTGCCTCCTCAATCCCCTGCCTAAAGCTCCTCCTGGTTGCATTAAACGCCTGTGCAAAATCAGGCAGTATGAAGGCACCTGCTCGTGCCATGGAGACAGGTGGACAGTGGTGGGAGTGACATCTAGGTGCTATTTGTGCTGTTGCAGCACAGAAAAAGGGACGGGTACCCCATTTTGTCCTTAATGTGGTTTTTCCTCTATTAATCGCTCCTGGAGTTGAGCTAGAAGCTACACGTGAGGGTTGGACAAGGCGTGGTTGTCTTCATGCCCATAGCATTGGTGACAGAGAGCAGCTGCCGGCCTCAGTGTACAGGTCCCAGAATCCCATGCCCTGGCAGGGTATCATCCCAAGACACAGGTACACAGCACCTACTGGTACTCACCTCGGCCCCCTGCACTCCCTCACCCAGCAGGGAGTGGGTTAAGAACCCGTTGGCTGGGACCATTGTTTCTGACACAATGGGGAAGGAAGAGGATGCTGGGGCTGAAATTCCTTCAGCTCCCACCGGACAGATGGACAGAGCTGGACAAGCAGACGTGACAGAGGGTGTGCACGGTTTAACCCTTTCAGTTGCTGCATGAATAGTAGCTGGGGGGTGTTTAGGCATGTGGTACAGCACCAGATACAAGACAGGTACTGGTCTCCAGGACAAGTTGGAGAGACTCCGTAGGCACAGAAAGACCCATGAGAGTGGTGGTAGCATCCATCCATCTGGTCTTGCTGGGCCACAGGCTGCTGAGTGGCCAGAGCCCATGACAACTCTGTGGCACAACAGCCTGTCAGCACCTGGACTAGCAACACCTCCCCTGTTTGGTAAATCAGAAAAATAAATAAAAAGGCAGGGGCTGGATGAAGAGACAGACACAGGGAGAGCCCACAAGGGGCTGGATCCGCTTTGGCAGCAAGCTGGGATTGCAGCCAGGATCCCAGAGGGAGGCTGGGTAGGGGGTTAGCAGTCCTTGGAGGCCTGGCCAAGGCTCTCACGCAGGCATCTGAGCTGCTCCTGGCCCAGCTTGATCTTCTCTTCCAGCTCCCGCTGCTCAGCAATGAGGGCCGACTTCATCTTGACGAAGTGCTGGTAGTCCTGGAGGTGCTCAGCAGGCAGGTACCGTGCCACCATGGCACCCACTGCCTCCTCCCGTCGCCCCACGTGCTCCTTCAGCTCTTTGGCGTCCTCCAGCTGTGCCACTAGCAGCCGCTGCTTCTCCCGCAGGGCCAGCTGTGGGCAAGACAGCTGGCATTGGCAGGGCATCCCGCAGCCCAAAATCTCATGGGTGAGGATCCCCTCCCCCATGCCCACCTTGTCCTCAGCAGGGGCGTGCGGCCCCAGGCTGCCCAGGGCAGATTCCACCCGGGCCAGGCGCCCCGAGAGGGAGAGCAAGAGGTTGACCACTTTGTCCAGGTCACCCACGAAGAGACGGTACTTGTCGAACTCCCCTGGGGTGCAGAGGGCTTGCAGGCGGGCAGCTACATCCTCACCTAGTGCCCCATTGGCACTAATGTCCTCCTGCAGTCCCCGCTGTGCCTCCTGCAGCACCACCAGCTTGCGACTCAGACTCTCGATCAGCTGCAGCTGCCAGAGCAAAGGGGTCAGGAGTAACTGAGGCCACTCCCCATGGGATCAGGGGACTGGCACAGTGCTGGGGCCTACAGTACACAAGAACCTTGCAGTATCCCTGGCTCCCGTGAGCTACTGGCAATTCCCAGTTCCCACAAGAACCTGTCAATGTCTCAGACTCAGACTCCATGTGCACCTAATGGATGCCCCCAGTCCCTGTGGGCATCACATCTAGAGATGCTGTTGGTCCCCATGAGCATCTGGTGAGACTCCCAGGTCCTGCAAGCACCTGACAATGCCCCTGGTCTCCTTGCAGACATATGGCAATGTCCCAGCCCCATGTGAGTATATGGCAATGTTCCTGGTCCCCGCAAGCATCCAGCAATGACCCCTGTGCCCATGAGTGCCTGGTGATGTCCCCAGCTCCCAGGAGCAACCAATGATGCCCCAGTCCCTGTGAGCATTCAGAAATGCCCCCAGTCTCCATGAGCACCTGGCCAGGGCAGTGGGGAACCATGAGGGAATTGTCCCCAACTGTGCCTGTACCTTCTTTTCCACCAGCTCATGGTCCACCTCTTCCTCCTCATCCTCCGAGCTCCCCTCCACTACTTCTGGCAGCGCCTTTACCTTGTTGAGTGGCTCAGCTTTGCCCACTGCAACACCATAGCGCACTGGGAAGGAACTGGAGCTGGCAGCACTCCTGGGAGATGGCGAGATGGGCTCAAAACCTTGCCTGGGGAAACAGAAATACAGTGATAAGCACTGGGGGTGTCAGCCTGCCCTTGGCATGGGGCCCAGTGCTGTGCCAGCCCTACCTGTCCTGTGCCAGGGCCTCCAAGTGCCAGTTCTGTTGGACACATTTCCGCCAGGCCTGTCGCTCCCCTGTCACCAGCAGCTCACCCATCACCTCAGTGGAGGTGCCAGGGGAAGCCAAGGGGGGCAGGACGCTGGCCAGGGAATGGTCTCTGACAGCCATGTCCGACAGCCGTTCCTCGGAGTCCATGCAGCGGGGCTGGGGCCAGCTGCCCTGGCAGCTCACGCCCTCCACTGCCCCCGAACTGGGCTTGAGTGCCTCCAGCAAGGCAGGGCCAGAGCCACAATGCAGGGACAGGGAGCTCTCACCCACACCACGGGGACTGGCACAGCCATGCTCCTGGTTCTGGATGAGCCTTTGAGGCTGCTCCTCCATCTCCCAGGACTGCTTCATCTTTGTCCGCTTCTCCCCTGTTCCTGACACCCTGCCAATACACCCAGAGCATGTAAGCTAGCCTGCCCACCCATGGGGGCAGGGACACTCAGGGCTATGGCCATGGCAGGGAAAGAGGTCAGGGACACCCCACAATGCAAAAAACCCCCACAAGGTGCTCCAAGGAGTGGATTAGGATGCTCTGATACAGGGTACAAAGGCCCACAAAAGCCCCTCATGTATGTCCTGGCTGTGTCTGCTTTCTTCACTCCCACCCGCACGCGATGGCACCACTTGCCTGCAAATCTCAGCATTGGCAGCATCAGGCCCAGGAGTCCTGCGGAGTGATCTGAGGGGCTCAGGTTGGGGCCAGGCACGTGGTGGAGCAGGGGGACAAGCAGTGTGCCCCCAGGACTGGCCTTTCTGCTCCCCAGTGAGGCTCTGTGACCGCTCCCTCACTGCCTCAGCAATGCTGCGAATCGGCATTGGGGCAGCAGAGAAGGCAGAGCCATGCCCATCTGGTGTGTGTTGGGATGCCCGGCGCTGCCTGTACTTCTCCCAGTTGGGCGGAGGTGGGCGGGGAGGTGGAGGGCCCTTCTTTTTGGGGATGCTGGGAGGGTCCAGCTTGGCACGGAAAAGGTCCTTCTGGTCACGGCCCCAGGGGCTGGCAGGTTCCAGGTTGAGGTGGCTCTCAGAGAAGGCTCTGCCCCGTAGTGGGCGGTGCAGCGGGTCCGGGGGGCTCTCAGGGGTGTGGGCCAGGCGGTCATTATCCCACAAGAGGTCATGCGTGGATGTGGCCCGGTAGCACGGTGGCCACTCTGGCTCGGTGCTCTCAAGGCAGGGGTGGAATGAGCCAAGCCTTGAGAAAACAGTGGGTAGCTGGAGAGCTCACTAGGAAGAGAAGGAGGCACCCACCCTCCCGCATACAGCCACCCATCTGGCAGTTCAGGCTCGTTTCGCTCCCTGCCTCATTTACCCCAGCTAGTCATCCAGTCACATTGGTGGGAGAAGCCGAGGCTCATCTGCTGGGCATAGCCCCCCAGTGATGGCCCCAGACCTCTGGGGAAGGGTAAGGAGGGACCACCTTTGCTATGTGGTCCTTGCCCTGTGTGCTCCCTCCCACCTCAAAGGGCATCATGCCAAGGATGGCCAAGGCAGCATGGGAGACACTTTGTACATCCCCAATCAAAATCATGGCAGTCCGTACATCCCCCTGGTGGAAGTCCCCATTTAGTGGCACACACATGCCAGCACCATGGCACCTGGCATGGGCTCACCTGATGGACTGGCTGACTTTCCTGGTTATTGCAGGTGGTTCCCACTCATCCTGAGGAAATTCCTGTGTCAGAGGGAAGGCAGTGTGAACTCCACACCCCAGCATCTCTGTTCCATCCCCATTCAGGCACAGAAGGCATGCAGGAGGTCTGCAGGGCCAATGGAGGCACAGTACCCTAACAAAGGTCATGGTCCAGGGGTGCAAGGGAGCATGAGTGCTGCTCTCCAGCACAGTCCCACAGGGCATTACTCACCGGGATGCAAACTCTCCGGTGGGGCCAGGCATCACTCTCCTCTCGCCCAGGATGAGGGGCTGGGCAGTAGCAGTCAGGGCAGCGCACCCAGGGCACAGGGTAACAGCGGCAGGTGTGGTCACGGGGCAGTGGTAGTGGGCACAGGTCCCCTCCACTGTAGCGGCAGGGCTCAGGGTGCAGGGGAACCCCATAGGGGTAGGAGAAGACCCGCAGGTAATCCAACTCCCCCGGCCTCCCCAGTGGTTTGTAACAGAGGGCCTGCTCCCGGCAGCACTCAGCATAGGGCCCAGCAGAGCCAGGGCGGCTGGGTGAGGAGGGGCTGTAAGGCTGGTCCACAGAGAGGCGGTGGACATCCCGGTGCTCAGGGACAGGGGCCTGGAAGGCACCAGGATCACCTGCTGGCAGCTTGCTGTGCCAGGGTGGTGCCGGTCGGCTGCTCTCCTCAAAGAACCGGCGGCGGTCGGCAAAGGGCAGCAGGACTGCTTCATCGCTGCCCCGTGGTGGGGAGCTGCAGGCTGCTGGGCCCTGGCTGTAGCCCTCCACTTCACTGGGGCTGGGCGAGTGTTGCAGCTGCAGCTTCTTTTCCGGGGACCAGCGCCAGCGGCCCCTGGCTGTTGGCACGACCCGCTCCGGGGATGGGGGCCCTTTGGGGGCTGGCACTGGGTCAGGGCTGGGGATACCCCGGTCTGCAGAGCGGCCAGCACTCCTGCTGTCCTCACTTGGTGCAGGGCTGAGACACTCAGGCAAGGCAGGGGGTCGCTCTGCCAGTACACTACCCTCGGGAGGCTCCTCAGTCTCCTCCACTGGCTCCTCACCAGGTGGAGGTGCACCAGGACCCCGGCTCTTCTGCAGCTGGGCCTTGCGCCGCTGGATCTCGTTGCGCAGGCTCGTGGCGAAGCGATCACTGCGGCGGCGCATCTGAGCAGAGCGGTGGGGAGGTCCCCCAGCCCGCCGTGGCCCTCCATGGCTCTCCTCCACTGGCCCCTCAGTGCTGAGTACTGGGCTGGCCCCTTCGCCATCCTGCCCACAGGCTTGCTGCAGCTCAGGGCAGCAGCGGCACGGTGGTGGGCGGCAGCAAGGCTCTGGGCGGTGCAGGGGGTCCTGGGCAGCCCCTGTGGTTCCCCCCCCGCTGCCCTCAGGATGCAGCGGGGACAAAGTCCAGCATTGCCCACTGGGTGCTGGCGAGGCTCGCCCGCTGTTAGTGCCCAGCTGGAGGGAGCGGAGCTGGGAGGCCAGCAGTTGCTCGGGAGCACTGTGACGGTGTGACACGTGGCCCTTGAGAGGGGACAGCAATGGGTTGTCACCTGCTGTCACGGCATCAGGCACTTGGTGCATGCTGTCATCCAGGTATGGCTGGTTGTCAGACTCCATGCTCTCCCCCAGAAGTGGCTCAGCTGGGCATTGGTCTGGGTGGGAGCTCAGCATGTAATACTGGTCAGCAGAAAGACAGTCCTTCGTGGGGTATGGCGCCAGTGTCCTCCTGCCCACTACTTCCGTCTCCCCATCCCGCTGGCAGAGGAAGGTGTCAGAGATCCATCGGCCCTTGGCATGCAGCATGTCCGTTGACACTGACACCTGGTGCCTGTCCCCTCTGCCAGCTGGGGCTGCCCGCAAGCTGTCCCTCCTGACAGGGGGCTGGGGGGGCACAGGTGCCCGCCAGGCCTCAGGGTGCCAGCTGGCAGATGGCTCAGCCCCTGTGGTCAGGTAGCGCCTGTCAGGGGCTTTGCAGGGGGCTTGGAGGCGGGAGTCAACGACAGACACGGCCTCTTCAGGACGGAGAGAGAGGGCGCAGTCAGAGGCAATGGAGCTGGCAGAGAAGGAGCTGTAGGCCGAGTCCCGCTTGCTGTGGTACATGCCCTGGTCAACGGGTGAGGGGTCTCCTTCATAGCAGGCCTGGCTGGGATGGTCCAGGCTCTCCATGCTCCCGATGGAGCTGCTCCGGTCAGTGCTGCAGTGCCAGGACAGTGGGTTCCACTGCAGGGACAGCTTGCTGCTGCCTGGCCCCAGGCCAGTGTTACAGGCACCTGCTGCCCCCCATCCAGCTCCACAGAGATCCCAAGGAGCCCACCCCCATACACATACCCTCCCTGGGACAACAGAGCACAGGGCAGCATTGCCCCGACCTGCCCTTCACCCCTGGGCTGGGGCCACCACCAAGGTTGCCTGGCACTGGCAAGAGGAGCAGGCACAGGGAACACAGGGTGTGTGTGACTCCAGCCACTTGAGACCTCCCAGCTCTGGCAGTGGGGGCAGTGGGACTAAGCAGCTCCTGGCTGTCTCCAGCAGAGCCACCACCCCTTCCTGCCGGGAGCTGGGAGTAAACAGCCAGGGAAAAGGGTAATGCAGGATGAGGAGGGATGCCCGAAAGCAGTGTATGTGAGCACCTCTGCCACTCCCACTGCCACAACCCAAAGAGGGTGTCTCGTCTGTGCCCCCCACCCTTGCACAGTCTCATAACTGCACCCAGGGTCTCACCTGACATCACACCCTGAGGGCCAGGAGAGGCTGAAGCCATCAGCCGAGCAGTGCATGGTGGGGACGTCTGGGCGGCTTTCGGCAAGTTTGGCCACATGCCAGGAATGGGGCCGGAGGACCGGCACGCTCCTCCTGCCAAGAGCAACAGTGAGAAAGGACAAGAATGGGGAGGAAGCCAGGCCAAGGAACCGGGGCTGAAGTCACTTCCTACGGGGCTTCCTGTCCCCTCCAGGCCAGCGCCCGCCCAAAGGGGATGGCAGCGAGGAGGGTCTAGCCCTGGGCAAGGGGATCCCACAGTTCACCCAGCTGGCCAGGGCTCCCCAGACTGCAGCATCCCTTTTGCTGCATCAAAAGGGATCAAGGACATGGCCCCTACACAGCCCATAGGTAATGCCCTGAGCAGGGCAAGTGTCCTTGCTGGAACTGTACTGGCTCCATTAAGAGACACTTGGGGCCATGTCTGTCTCCACCGCAAGCCTGAACTTCCCCCTTGTTCCTTTGTCCCTCAGCATCTGCAACAAGCACCAGCCACATCATGTCTCCAGGAAGGGTCCTTGCGCTGGTCCCTGTCCCAGCCCTCATGCCATCCATAGGACTCTCCAGTCCCCTCAGCACATGCCACTGCACAGACATGGTCAGAAGCCACCTCCTGTACCTCCCAACTGCCCAGTGCTGCCACAGCATCTACTGACTGGACAAGAGTAGAAAGCTGTGAGGTCAGCACAGGAACTTCCCAGAACCCCCAAACTCACCATGGATGATGCTGAGACCCAGCAGAGTCCCGTAGGACCCCTGCCCCTTGGACAGTGCCCTTGCGCCGTCCCCGTCCCTGAGCACTGCTGGAGCTGGAGTCAGTCAGGATGCAGCCAGAGAATGGATGCAGTTGGAGGGATTGGGGGGGGAAGGGACTGCAAGGCCCAGCCCTGCCTCTCCTTCCTTTCCCAGGCAAGCAGGCAGGCAGGAGGCAGGCAGGCAGGAAGGGAGAGGAGCGGCCATGCTTGAGATTACCGCCCAGCAAGGGGGTGGCGAGCCCAATGGACTGCCCTGGCTCTGCTGGCTGGGGAACCCCTACTTAGCAGGAGTGCTGACAGCAGCAAAAGGGCTGCTCCCCACCCTACCCCAGCAAGGGGCACCTCCAAGCTGGCACCTCCAAGCTCCAGGCTCCTGCCAGTCCCCCAGGCAGATAAAGCCCCACTGGCCCTCCCTGTGAACCCTCCACAGCACTGCCAACCTGCGAACGACCATCTTCAGAGTGCGGTAGGAGCCCTTGATGAGGATCAGGGCCTCCTGGCGGGATCCGTACAGCGGCGTCCCGCTGATGTTCACCAGCTCATCACCTGGCTGCAGCCGGCGCGACAGTGCAGCCTTGCCCCCTTCTTCGACCTGGGTGACAGAGAGGGGCGTCAAGGGGGGCACAGCCCCCAGAATATCCCAGGGGATGTTCCACGGCCGCCGCGTGTCAGGGGAGAAAGAGGCTTCGGAGAAGGTGCCTGAGCTCCAGGCACCACAGAGGGATCTGTGGGGCCAGGCTCTCCCCCTTCTCTGGTCACATGAATTTCTGAGCAAGGGCACTGGAGAGGGGGGAGAAAGAAAAATGTCCCATCCCAGCAGATTCCCCCGCAGGCACAGGCAGCACAAGGGCTCTTTGTCTGGCATGGATGCCAGCCCCCTGCCACTGCTTCCAACCCCACATCGAGCCTGTCAGGGCACTCATGGTGATTTTGATGCCCAAAGGATGCCATCCCACCCTATGTGCCCAGAGGAGGCAACAGCAGGGGACATGCTGAGCCCTGGCATATGCCTACCCTCTCTAACACCCACAGCCAAAATGAACCTGGCATCCCGTATTGCTGTGCTTGGAGGAACTAGGGCCATGGTGCTGCCAGCATGTGAGACCCTGGCCCATGCCCTCTGCCCTAGCTGGTAGATGCAGTCCTGGCAGCCCTGGGACAAGCAGTGCCCAGTTGGGCTAGGCCAAGTGCCCATTGCCGGCACTGATGTCTGCCCATCCTGCCACTGGGCCTTGGCCATCCCTTGGCCAGGGATAGCCAAGCCCACACCACAGGGCTGGCAAGCAACTGGAGTTGCTGCTGCATGGTGACAGTAGCACAGGGCACACAGGTGTATGGAGCAGGACCTGAGGTGCCCCATGCCCAGCATGGATGTGGCAAGACCCTATAGCCACCCACAGGGTAGAGCTAACGCGGCCCCATGCTGGGGCTCCTGCACCAACCCTGGTCATGGGCTCTTCACCCTAACCAGTTGCTTCCAGGCCTGGCCAAGGAGTGAGCTCTGCTCACAGTACCTGCAGGGCAGCCAGGCCCCAGTGCCAGGGAGCACACATGGCTTCCTAGCAGGTCAGTCATTGTGTATTTGCCCCTGGGCACCGCTTTCCAGCTGTAATGCTGGGCAGGGCTCAGGGGGCATTCCAATACCCCTGGACAAAATGCCACCTTAGGAGAGAGGAAGGCAGGGGCAGCCAATCCTCCTGCCCAGTGCACCACTGACCCATGGCCCTGCCTGGCACAGCTGTGCCCAGAGCCAACAGCTCTCCTATTTTTTCAGAGATCTTAGCACCACAATGCCATGCCCAGGCTGGACACAGCCCAATGTGCCTGCCTGTACAGGCAGGCTGCCCTCCTACCCATATGTCAGCCATGGGGCTGCCTTCCTGGCAGGGGACCCTGACTGCCTGTGAGAGCCCCCAGTCCTACCATGCAGTTGGTGGAGCATCAGGGTGTACCCCCTGCCATGCTATTGCCCACCACTGGACACCAGCAGAGCATGCAAGGCACCATCTTCACCTCAGTCCTCTGTCCAGCCACGTGCCCTCCCGGTCTTGCCTGCCACACCCATGAGGCTGAGTCAGAGGTGAAAGGTGTCCCCACTGCTGCAGGACACCACCAAATCTGCACTCATGTCTGAACTATCACATGCACTAGGATGGAAAGCCTCAGCCCTGGCACCACTCACCAGGAGCTAAATTTGGCACAAAAAGCCCCTTGTTCTGCCTTTGCCACCAGTGAACTCAGCACAGGCAGCCAAACCCCTCCGCTTGCTGCCCTGCCTGGCCGGGCCAGCCCAGGACCCTTACCCAACACCATCCCTGGAGTTCACTCTGGGTCCTAAAGGTGGGCACCAGATGACTCATGGGAATGCCTGCCTGTCTCAAGAGAAACTTGTCTTAGGAGTCACAACCAGAACAGTGCCAGAGCTGTGCACACCCTGCCCCACACCAACGTCCCTCCTTGCCCCCGACGTGCTCAGGGAAGCCTGTGCCAGAGGGCGTTCACAGCTCCATGGAAGGCTTAAGAGCGCGTGTGAGCACCGCCGTGGGACTCTGCCACAGGAACGGATCCCGCCCGGAGTGGGCTCAGAGGCCAAATTCTGTGACAAAGTGCGGGGACGCCCTTCCCCTTTCCGGCCCGCGTCTCCCGCGCCTCCCGCGCCACAGGCGGGGGCCGCCTCCTCTCCGCACAGACCTCGGCCGGCCGCAGCGGCGGAGCATTGGTCCCGGGGGACCCTCCCCTGAATGCACAGAGCGCTGGAACAAGCCCCTTTTGTCTGCCGAGCACACGCGGTGGCGGCGTGTCCGTGGGAGCGCGGGGGCCGACACCCCGCGGCCCGCAAGCCAACCCCCTTCTCAAAAGTGGTGAGGAACATACATCCCCGGGCCCTCCCATCCCCTCCTCCGGCAACCGGCGGAGCCACGGGGACCCACCACTACGAAGGCCGGCAGCGAGTCGGGGCGCGGGCAGTTACTCCCTCGGCGCCCGGCTCCCCACCCGCCGGCGGTGCCACCTCAGGGCGCAGGGCTGGGACCGGAGCCACTTTTCCAGCTCCCCCAGCCAGACCGTGCTGCTCGCGTCCCGCTGAGGGCGTGGAACGGCCCGGGGGTGCAGTCAGCCCGGCTGGAGGCAGGGAGCAGCCCCGGGGCCGCCAGCCCGGCCCGCCGCACCCCGACTCAGCAGGACGGTGACACCGGGTGGGCGGGCGGCCAAATCGTCCGGCGACACCGGCCCTGTCCAGGCTCCGTGGGGGCGGGTGGCAGTTGGAGTTCCCCGGCTCCCTGCCTGGCTCCCTGCGGGTCTCCCCGTGAGTCTCCATGCGGGGCGATGCGCTGGCAGGGGCCGCGGGAATCGATGACCCCCTGTGTAGGGAGACGTCGGGGGCGCAGGGGTCACCCTCAACATTCGCTACCGGCTACGACCGGGCTCCGCTCGGCATTGCACCCTGCCGCCAACCCCGTCCCGGGCATGGTCCTGCCTCTGCGTTCCAGGGGTGGCGGGGCATGACGGGACGGACTCTGGTTCCCCCTCCGTGGCCCTAAACGTCCCCGCAGAGCCCGATGCGCGGGGCGTCCATGGGCGCGGCACCGACGGATGAGCACACAGGGATCTGACCTCCCCCGGCTACGGCCCGCGGGACCGGGAAAGCCGTGAGGGAGACGTGGGGGCCGCCCCCGACGCCAGCCCAACGGATGTGCCAGAGGAATTTCTTCCTGCCGCCAGGCTCGGGCTGTCCCTCCGCCCCTCTCGCTCTCACTCTTCCCCGGGGCTCTAAGCGGAGGCTCGCGGGGATCGTGGCTGCGGGTGGCCGCCTCCGTCCCGCTACGCCAGGACACGAGACCCCGCGGCCGGGACTCCCCGCAGCCCCGACGCCGCCGCGCCCCGGGTGTCCTCCCATCTCCTGCGCCCGCCACGGGCGGGAGGCCCCTCGCGGGGGGATGCCGCGGAGCCCATGCGGGACTGTGCCGGCGGTGCCTACCTTGGAGACGATGAGGGGCTCGCCGTGCTCTAGCCCGCCGCGCAGCGTGAAGCCCCAGGGCGCGCCCCCCTGCAGCTGCACATGCACGTACTGAGGGGCGCCGGGCCGGCCTTCGGCCCGCTCCATGGCGGCTACAGCTACAGCCCCATCCCGACCCGGCCCCGAGATGTGGAGGAAATGACCCCCCCGCCCGCCCGGGCTGAGCGGCGCGGGGCGAGTGCGGGGCGGGGCCGGCCCGCACAGGGACTGCTCCGGCGCCGCCAATGAGGCGCGGGGGGACGGCGGCGGCCGGCTCGGCTTGGCCCGGCACGGCACGGCTCAGCACAGCTCATGGCATGGCTCTGCACACAATGGCACAGCATAGCCACACATCTTTCTATTCGGTAGCTTGGTATGCCATCCTTTAGCGTAGGGACCTGAAGTGAGCTGCTTGGCTCAGCTTGGTACAGCCCAGCCGGGGTATTTCAATTCAGTCCGGCTCAGCCCAGCGTGGCATGATATGGAAGGCGGACAGACCTCAGTGCAGCACGCAGCACAACACAGCACAGCTCAGCTCAGGTGGGATGGCAGTGGAGGCAGCATGGGTTAACCGGCCCAGCATGGCTCAGCCTGCCATGCCTCAGTGCAGTTCAGCTGGGTTGGCACATTCTGGCTTGGCTCAGCTCAGCTCAACATGACACAGGGCAAAGTTAAGTTTGTTACATAGCAGAACAACCAGAGGCCTCATCTGGCTTAGCTCCACTTGGCCTGGCCCAGTTTTGTTCAGTGCAGTTCAGCTTGGTTGACTTGGACAAGCAGGGCTGGCACAGTTCAGCTCAGCAGAGCCTGGCCTGGCTTGACTCAGCTTGACCATGCACAGTTCAGCTCAAAATGACCCAGTTTGGTTCAGCACAATATGGTGCCACCAGGAACCCATACCAAGAGGGCCTGCTCGGCACAGCTTAGCCTGGCATGGTGGCCGTTTGACAAGCACTCACACAGGTGCGAGGGGGTGGCAGTAGGGTGATGCAGCCCCACCGGCTCCCCACCATGCAGTCACACTGGTGCCCCAAGCTCCACTGCCTGCAGGCCAGCACATGCTGCTGGCTCCTGTTTGACCTATTCAAGCCACCCCCCACCCTGTCCATATCCTGCCGGGCACCTTAGGGCGTGCGTGGCAGTTGGGTTGTTCTTCATCTTTGTCTTTTACCTGCCAGGTCCAGGAGAGGCAGCTGTACCGCTTGGGGGAAATTGAGGCAGTGGGAGGAGGCGGCGGATGGCAGCCGGGGATGGTGGGAGTGGATCGGCGAGGATTCCCGGGGGAGCCCGAGAGTCCTGCTCCTCCCCTTCTCTCCTGGGGCCACGACTCTTAATCATCTCTTTTCCAGACAACACAGGAAGCTTGGAAAGCTTTGCTCTGCAAGCAGCGCCTGCGGCCCCTGGTTGCCTGCCACGGCCCGGGAGGGTCGGCTTGCAGTGCCAGGCTGGTACGCCACCCTAGGCTTGTTCATTCCCAGTGCTGGAAGGGTCTCAAGTTTTTCTTGATAGTCCTTGTCCACAAGCACCTGCCTTGAACTCTGCCTGCTTCCTATGCAGCCCAGCTGCAGGCAGCCCTGTACAGCCAGAGTGTCACAGGACGCAGGGTGGCATGGTACCTGGGCTATTTGTAGTGCTGGAGCCCACCCATGAGAGGTTCACGGTCCCCCTGTGCTCCCCACTCCATATAGCCTTGACATGTCGACCGCTGACATGTCCACCAACCCTGACCCAAATCTCCTGCTCTCCCCTATGGCCTTCCCACTTGCCTTGTCATGCCCCCCACTCATGACTGGCTGCTGCCATGCCCGGATTTTTCCCAACCTTCACTGGCTTGTCTGCCCCTTGTGTGCTTTCCCAAATGAGTAACCAGGGCTGCCTGGCCAGGCAAGAGGGCTCTTGTGCCCTGGCTCATCACATGGCCCCACAGCACACTTTGTACCACACACTCCCACACAGCCCTCCCAGCCCTTAGCTCTCTGCCCAGCTGGCACCAGGAAGGGTGGGCAGCACACATCAGTACAACCCTCCCAGCTCTACCCATGTCCCTATGCCTGCACCAGTGATTCCCAACCAGTGTGCTCACCCCCTGGCCACTTCCATCCCAGCAGGAGAGCAGCAGTTTACTGTGGGTCTGGACACAATACCAGGGGCTCTGGAGGTGGCACTGGCTGCAGCTGCCCACACCACACTCTGTAGTGTGCCCAGAGGGCCTTTCCCAGGCAAGCACCATGGAGTCACTGTCCCCAGTATGGAAAGTGCCTCAAATGGCCCATGCCCAGGGAAGAGTGGGCATCACGCTCACAATCTTTGAGCAGGTGCTGGCAAAAAAGACCTGGAAACTGGTCAAGGTAGGCAAAGATGTGGGCATGCTGATGGTGATGGTAGGATGATGCCTACAGCAGGGTACTGTTGGCTTACCCAGACATACTTAGCACTGCTGGGCTCAGGGTCACTGTGCTCACCCATGTACCTTAGTGCCAGCTGGACAGAGTGAGGCACTGGGCAGCCTGGCTGGCTGTTGGGGAGCAGAACCCCAGGCTCTGTGCCTGCTTGGGCCAGTGCAGACCAGCTTGCAGCAACAGGCACGAAGGTGATGAGCCACTGCTGGAGAGTCAGCACAGAGTGAAGGGAGTTAGAGGGACTCCCATCAAATGAAAGTACCCTCTCGGGCTCTGTCTGACCCCATTCCCCTGGGACCCAGGGAGCTCCTGCCTCTTTAAAACCTGATTGAGTCCATGCCTTTAAAATGTGCCTGGGCAGGCACCTCCTACCCTGTAGGAGGAGGCTGAGCCAGGAGCAGGTGGGCTGAGTGAGCTGGGTCTCCCGCCCCCACTTCACCCCACTCCCCTACCCCAGCGCTTTTACAGCCGCCATAGCCAGGTTCTGTTGGATTACCTTTGCTCCTGGTCTGGGTTTTAGTCTGGAATTTGTACCCCTTTTTCCATACAGAATCCCCCTACCTTTCTGTTCCTGTACCAGGCTGAAGCAGCTTGTGGTTGTCCTGTTTTGATAGGAGCTGGAAGCACCCTGGGATCCTTTTGCTGGTGCCCACAGTCAGCTCTGCCTCTCAAGTGGGGAGAAGCATGACTGCAGGTTCTCTCTAATTCTTCTGCTGGCCATCTCTACTTTGTCCCACTTTACCTGCTCCCTCCCCAAACACACACTCACCTATCATGGCTATGCCCTACCCTTTCACCAGCCTCCTCCTCCTCCTTGTTGTGCCCCTTTCCCAGGCTGCAAGCCAGTCCCCGCTGCCCCTTGGCTCCCTGCCTGCTGTCCCCACCCTGCCCCTCCTGCAGGCTCTGCAAATGCGGGCTCCAGGCAGCCCAGGCTGGCAAGTGGGGCCAGCCAGTGGGCAGCCCCTGCGTTACATGCTGAATCTGTACCGGCGTGCTGCTGACCGTGAAGGCCGACCCCGCCGCAGCCGCAGCCTGGGCACCAACACCATCCGCCTGGTCCAGGCCAGTTCCCATGGGGGTCAGCCGTGGGCAGGTAAGGAACTGGGGGGCACTAAGGATGGTATGGGAGCTTAGCAGAGCTAGCAGGGTGGCTTGAACTCTGAAGGAAAGGTTTCTTGCCTGCTTCCTTCCCCCTCGCGACAGCGTCCTGCCTGGGGTTGCTCTTGGCCGTGTGATTCCACTTGGCAGGAGTCCAAGGCTCTGCCCCAGGGGTGAAAGGGGCAAATGCATCACTGTGCCTTCTGTGCCCTTCTCTCCTTCCTACCCTGCCTGATGCTGTGCCAGGCTAGTGGTGTTGGTGCAGAGGATGGGAAATGTTACAGACTCTCTTTACCCTTCATGCCACCAGCAAGCCTTGGCTCATGGCTTCTGTTTGCTGCAGTTTCTGCCTTGTGCTAGAGCAGATGGTTGTCACAGGTTCCACTGTGCTGTGTGGGGCTGTGGCAGCACCATGAAAGAAAGGGCTGCTGCACAGTGGCTCCTGCACTATGCTAAGGGGGTACTGGTCACTGCTTCCCTGCAGGTCGCTGGTACTTGCAGGCCCTCACCTACCACCTGGAGGATCAGCCAGAGGCCGAGCACCTCCTCAGAGCCACTGTGGTCTACCTGCCCAGTCTGTCACTGGCCCACAGTCGCCTCCTCTGCGCTCTGGAGCTGGTGGTGGCCGGCGAGGCACCCAGGGTGCTGCTCAGCCCCACTGCCCGTCCCCGCCATGGCTGGGCCGAAGTTGATGTCACCCCTTACCTGGTGCTGGGGAACAGCAGCATGGGGAGCCTTGCACTGCGGCATGTCTGTGTTCGTGCGGGCCGAGCAGGAGACCATGATGCCCCGGTGGCCCCTGGCCACCCTTTCCTTCTTCTTTACCTTAATGATACTCAGGCAGGATTGGCACCTCCAGCAGAAGAGCCCCACCGACACCGACGTGATACAGGGACATTGGCTCATGATCTGCCCAACTACCTGCGGGAGCAGGGAGGAGAGAGGAGTGACTGTTCGCTCCGCCCCTTTCCTGTCAGTTTTGCACAGCTGGGCTGGGACCACTGGATCATTGCTCCTCACCGCTACAACCCACGTTACTGCAAGGGCACCTGTCCCCACCTACTCCGCTATGACTACCATGCACCTAACCATGCTGTGGTGCAGAGCTTTGTTCACCAGCTTGTGGATGCTAATGTGCCCCGGCCCTCCTGTGTGCCCTACCGCTACAGCCCCATAAGTGTCCTCATGATTGAGCGCAATGGAGGCATACTGTACAAGGAGTATGAGAATATGATTGCAGAGTCCTGCACTTGCCGGTAATTTCCACTGCCCCAGCACATCACCCATGGGCTCTGCCTCTTCCTGCAGATCTGGACTTTAGGGTTTATCATGCTCTGCCTGGGGCTCACTCAGCTCATCTCCCCTCCCCATGCAGTGCTGCTCAGTGGGGAGGTTTTACAATGACAGTTTTATGTAAATTGTGGATTTTTAAAGGCAGGAACCTGTGCTGGGGTGGTTGCCCCATGGCATCTGTCCTTCCTGCAGCCCCCATGGCTGCTGCCTGGTTTTGGTGGGCAGGGGGGCTTGGCCTGATGTTCTCAGAGATGAGCTGTGTCCCTAAACTGGAGCACAAAGCTCTTAGGAGGTGGCTGGGAGTCTCCTGGTGGAACCAGGGCAGGGAGGGTAAGAAGTCCAGGTGTCTCTGTGCTTTGCATTTGACACATTGGTGGTGTCAGGATCTGATGTGACCCTGCTAGTGGTATTCCTTCCCAACTCACATGCACCCCATCCCTATCTAGTTTCAGCTGCAGAGGCATTTCACCAGGCTGAGAATTTGGGCTGGAGGGAGGAAGCCTCTCTCCTCCTCTGCAGCTCTGCTCTGGAAGGGCTATGAAAAACTGGAGGAACCTGAGCTGCCGTCTCTGCTTCCACTGCTAGAGGCTAATGCAGCTGCCTGTGCTGGGTTCTGCCTGCTGTTTTCTCTGACACACTTGTTCTTCAGCTCCTTGACTTGCCCTCTAGAAGGGCTCAGGTCTTGTTCTATCCCAGAGGTCAGACTCCCGTTGCAGATGTGTCTCTACCTTCTTGCACTCTTGCTGTCACACAGGCCTTGGGCTCTGCTGGGCTCCTGGCATGTCCCTGTTCCCAGAAGGGTCAGTCCTGCTCTCAGCACCCCTGCTGCCTGACTTTCCTCTATTTATTGCTTGACTGTGAATAAATAAATTGATTGATTTTGCTAAAGATCATCTTGTCCTGTTCTTGCACTGTCCCCCTTGGACTGCAGCTGGTGCCCCCTGGGATACAGCCTATGGCTGTACCCTTGTGCTTTCACTGGAGATGGTGGATGTGGGGGTAAATCCCAGCTGGTTCAAGTAGGGCCTATGAGAAGTGCCTCCCCTGGAGCATTGACTTGCCCTAGTGCAGAGGAGAACAGCTGTGGCTGCAGGCAGCTGCCTCCATGGGGCTGGGAACCCTCTGTATGGGGCAAGTCCAAGAGACCATGGAGGGGCAGTGAGCCGGATCTCCTGGGGCTATCTGTCACCATGTCCAAAGCACTTCTCCAGCAGGGCTATTGTGGGCAGGTGTCTGCAAGCAAACCTGCCTGTTGCTGGAGCAAAATTTCCATTCTTTGAGCAGCAAGGCAGAGGTGGCAGTAATCCTCAGCACCAGTGCCTGGGGCCACTGTCACTTGAGTGCTATTTCTCCACAGCTCATTGCTCTTGCCAGAGTCTCCTATTGCTTGAGGTCCAACCCCATCTGTTATTGTTGATCCAGGTTCCATGGGGATGTTTCAGCACTTTTTTTTTCCCCATGAGTGTTTGCTGTTGGATGGGGTGCTGTCAACTCCAATCCCTCCCTTTCCTGCAGCCTCAGAGTTTCTTTCCTATCCTGGAAGGGTGAGAAACCACAGAGCCCCAGGCTCCTCTCCTGCTCCTTGTCCCCAGTTAGCCACATCTTGGTCATGAATGGGGAATGTTTTCTGCTTTTTTGGAAGCTCACAGATCGGAGCCCTATCAGTCATTAAGCATGTGCTGTTGACTCATTTAGGCAAGTGATGATAAAAGATATGGAGAGGGGCATACTCCCAGCCTGGACACCCTTGGATGGCAGTGCCCCCCTCCCCTAACCTGCTGCCAGCACCCCTTGGACCAGCTGGGCACCTGGAGATGGGTGAGCACTGGAGTTTGTTGTCCCAGCCCTGTGTCCTTGTGCCAACAGACTCTTGGGTCTTTTGGGATGGGCCCCTTCCCTGAGTACCCACGAGTGCCATGGGGCTGCTCCAGCAGTGGGATCTTCTCTGTGCTGGTAGTAGGACAGGTGCTACCACAGAGATGGAGGAGCAGTGATTCAGGGAAAGATTCATTGTCCCAGATGACCCTGGCACTGTGGCTGCATCATTGCCAGTACTGCCAGGCACAGAGTGCAGTGACTCCAGCCTGCTCCCCGGGTGCACCTTGCAGGGAGAATCTTCCTGCAGCTATGAGTCCCTTGGGCACAGCCTGGCATCCCACTGGGGAGCACCAATGTCCTGGCTTTGGGGACATGCACCCAACCCATCCTCAGGCAAGGATCTTGCCTGCGGAGCTGCTGTCAGCGCAGGGGGCTGCACTGGCTCCTTTCTTTCCCCCAAGCCAGCTAATGCATCCCTGTCTGCTTCTGCCTTGTTCCCAGCTCCTCCCCTTGCCCCAAACCCCACACTGAGGCTTTGCTTAGTTTCCACAGGGTGCCCATTCACTATCCCTCCTGCTACCCCTTCTAAGTGGGCATGACCACCTCATACCCCACATCCTCCAGGCTGGCACTGGGCAGAGAGAGGACGTGTCCCATGTGCCCTTGCAGTGCTAGGTCAAATCTAGGCTGGGCACAGTACAGGGGCACCAGGATGGATGTTACTCAGCTGTGGAGGGCAGTGACTGCCCAGGCACCCTGCCAGGGACTGTAGCTGGATGCAAATGGTGATGGCCAGGATCCAGATGCCTCATGGGTGCCCTGCAGAGGTGCTGGCAGTACCCAGCTGGGGTGGGGGGTAACAAGGGGCTTCTTCTCTGCCCAGAGCCACAAATATAAGTGCAGGGCCATTATCTGGGAGCAGCAGTGCCTAGTGGAGGCACCTGACAGATGATGTTTGCAGCACTGTGGAAGCCTCAACACTCAGAATGGCTGACAGCACTCAGAATGGCAGTCCCCAATACCATCCCGAGGCATCACCATCAGCCTGTCACTACTTCTCTCCCTCCTCTTGCTTCTCTCCAGCTCCATCCAGGTGGGTCTGGGCATGAGGGGCAGGTGCCAGACCTCAGGACACCCCTCTCTGCCCCATCTGCCCCTCTGGGTGCTCCAGGAGCCCCAAGGGATGAGGGTGCATGTGGCCCCCCAAATGCCCCACACAACACCCTTCTAGAGAATGGAGGACAGCAGACCCCTGGGTGCCCACTGCTAGCATTGCACTGAGTGTGTCATCAGGGCCTGCAGTGACTGGGGACCGCTGCTCATTCCCTGCATCACGCCCTGCCTAGTCTTGCCTGCATCCCTGGGACTCTTCATGTCTCTCATCCCTGTAAGCACTGTGACTCATTCCATGTACCCATGGGACCTCACAAGTACCCCAACCCCACCAACTTTGGGTGTTCTCAACCTTGGGACCCCCACCCCACCCCTACACCATTCCCCACTGCTCACAGTCCAGGGACCCCCTGTGCACGCCATCATGGTGTCCTCCAGTTCCAGTGACTCCAGCCTAGGCATCCCCCCAGCAGAGCCCAGCTTTGGCCCCAACATTCAGGTGCCACCAGCTCAGGGATGCTCCCCCTCTGGACATCCTGGCACAGCGCTCATGGCTGCTCTGCCCCACAGGGCTGAGTGTGTGCACAACCACCATATGACCACGGACAGCCACTGGTGTGCCCAGGAATGTCCACCGTGCACTGGAACCCCCAGAGACCAAGGGACAGTATGCACTTACTGCTGGGACAGGATTCTCCAGCAGCCATGTGTCCTGTGGGCTGGGCCAGGGAGAGACTGTGCTGCTGAGCTCTCTGGGGCAATGCCGTGGCTGGACTGCTCCAGATGTTCTGCACAGAAAATAAAGCCAATGCACCCTGCTCACATTCAGCACCTTCCTGCCCCTGCCTAGGTGTGCAAAGGCAGGTTACATGAGTGACAGGGTCATGTGTGCCTCAGGGTGGCACATGGCACCTGTGGGCTCCTGCTTCTCACCCAATGGCTGCAGAGTCTGACACAGCTCCCACTTGGCCCCCACCTGCCCAAAGGGGTCACCAGGATGAGGTGTGCTGAGATCTCCAGGAGTCCACTGTGCCCAAATGCTGCTGGTGCACCTGTGTGGGTGGGTGCACATATGTGTGATGTATAGGTGTCTGCCTGCACCTGTGCATGCAGGCGTATGCAGTGTATGCCTCTCTGTGTGTGTGCATGTGTATGATTGTGTATGTGCATGGGAAATGTGTCCCTGTGCTTGTGTGTGTGTGTGCTTATAAGTCAGTGTACCTCTGGGTACCCATAGGTTTGCACACCTGTGGAGGTACATAGGTGTGTGGGCATGTGTATTGCCACGTGCTATGGACACATGGAAATACAAAGCACAGCTGGTACACGTGTGCGTGTGGAGGTATGTGTGCACACAACTCTGCCTGTGCAGGTAGGTGTGCGCACACCTGTACGTGTGCATGTGTGTGCATGCCCATGCCTCTATGTCCACGTGCACACCTATGGACGTGTCCATGCCTCTGTCCACATGTGTCCGTGTGTCTATCCATGCACCTAGCATACGTGTGTGTGTCCATACAGACCCACATTAGTATGTGTACTCGTCTCTGTGTCCGTCAGTGTGTCTGTACAGTCTAACACCAGTACGCAAACCCATCCGCGCATCCCTGCGGTCCAACACCACACACCAGCCCGTGTGTCCGTTCCACACCGCCACAGGTATCCGTGCGTCCACGCGTCCGTCCCTGTATCCGTGTATCCGTGTGTGTGGCCGTATGCCCGTCCATGTATCCGTGTATCCGTCCGTGTGTCTGTCCTCGTAGCCGCCTATCTATGCTCAGCGTTGCTCGGCCTTCGCCCGGCAGGGGGCGCCGAACGCCCCCGGCCTCCCGCCCTCGGGGTCTCCATGGTGGCAGGACCTGCCCAATGGGTAGTGAGCGCCCCGTGGGCCGAGGCCGCCGCCGGCGAGGAGCGCAGCACAAGTGAGGCGGCTGCTCAGGGGCTGCACTACTGCTCCGACAGCGCCGGCGGCAGCAGAGAGCAGGCGGTCCCGCAGGGCGGGGAGGGGTAANCCGCCCCGCCCCGCCAGTGCCGGTTTCGGTCCTGCTGCCGCCGTCATGAGGAGCCGGAGCAACTCGGGCGTGCGTCTGGACGGCTACGGGCGCCTGGTGCAGCAGACCATCCTCCGCCACCAGGTGCGGACCCTGCCCGGGAATGAGGAGCAGATCCGGGGCCCCGGCGGGCCCCGGCGCGCCCCGCCGGCCAATGGGCCAGGGAGTTCCGTGTGAACGGTGTGTCCCCTCCGCAGGACGCGGTGACGGGGCTGCTCCCCGCCAGCGCCGATCACCAGGACGCCTGGGTCCGGGACAACGTGTACAGCATCCTAGCGGTGTGGGGTCTTGGCCTGGCCTACCGCAAGAATGCCGACCGCGACGAGGACAAGGCCAAGGCCTACGAGCTGGAGCAGGTAGGAGGGAGCAGGAGCCGGGGGCGGGGCTGGTGTCACTCGGGGACGGCCGTCTCCGCGGTCTGGTCAGCCTTTGGCGCAGGTGGGTCAGGGGCCCAAAGGCACTGCAGTGAGGGCGAGGACACGGCTGTCCCCTAAGGCGGTACGCAATAGGAATGGATGTCAGAGCCTGCTCTTCCCAGACCACACTGGGGAACAACCAGAGCGTCTTAACCTCTGGCTCTGGGATGATCTGAGGCCACAGCCCTTTTCTCAAGGGCTGGGGAGCCGTGTCCTGCAGCCATGCCGTCTGTCCCGCTGAATAGCGTGGCAACCTGGCCTTACTGGCAGACCAGGAAACCTTCCCTCTGCTGTCACTCAGGGGCTGTGAGAATGTGAGCAGGGGCTCTGATTACAGACGCTGAGCCCCACAAAGGTCAGCGGCCAGCTGATCCTGAGTCAGGGCTTCTCCTGGAGATTAACAAACCTGTTTTTCTTGTTCCTGCAGAGCGTGGTGAAGTTGATGCGGGGTCTGCTCCAGTGCATGATGAGACAGGTAGGGGCTGGGGAGTACCTCTGAGTGTCAAGTGGTCTCCTTAAAGCCCAGCTATGCCACAGAGGCTATTGTCCTAGCTGTACCAGCCCTCCCCAGCCTTCTCTGATGAGCAGAGGGAAGGCCCCCTTCCAGCAAGTCTTGAAATAAGTTCTGAGTGAGCATCTGTCCTGGGTGTGATTGAAGTTCCAGAGCTGTGGGCTAGTAGCCAATGGAGCCTTTGCCAGCTGCTCCCTGTCTCGTGGCCTGGCAGGCACTAGGATTCTACAGCTCTCCTCCCTGAGGAGTAACCCTTTTCTCTCTTCATGGTGCAGCTGTGGCAGTGGGCCCTCCACTGCTGCAGTCCTGTGCCACAGCAGCATGTGAGCCTGCATTCACTGCCTTGGTGCACAGTGGGGCTCAGCCCAGGGGTTGTAGAATTTCTGCCCTGCCAGGCACTACTCCATGTGCTCTACTCATGGAATGGGGCAGCCCTTGGCTCGGGAGCTGTCAGATCTCTCTGGAGACAGGGTTCGATGAATGCCTGCACCTCTTTGCCCTTTTCAAGGTGGACAAGGTAGAGGCCTTCAAGTACAGTCAGAGCACCAGGGACTGCCTGCATGCCAAGTATGACACCCACACCTGTGCCACTGTGGTAGGAGACCACGAATGGGGTCACCTACAGATGGATGCTACCTCCCTGTACCTCCTCATGCTTGCACAAATGACAGCCTCAGGTAATGCTGCGGGCTGCCCTTGCAGCTTTGAGCATGCTGGTCTTCAGGTTCTCCAAAGTCTCAGTTTGGGTGCAGCTTCCTGGGTGCCAAGCTGTTCCAATGGCTTCTGTGACCTCCCACTGTTTTCTTATGCTCACATACCTGAGGTGGGTTTGGGCCCCTTGATGTCAGTCTCTCCAAAAGCCCGTGTTTGTCTGAAGCCCCAGTGCTGCTGTAAGGGGTGGGAGTGGAGATGAAGTCATCTAGGACATAGCTCCCATTGGGCAGGCATGCAGCAGGGAGGAATCGTCCCTGGGTTATTGCAGCCCCCATCCTGGGTATGTTTGTGGACTTGGAGCAGCTAATGTGAATTCTTCCCTCTGCTTTAGGCCTCCACATAATCCACAGCTTGGATGAAGTCAACTTTATCCAGAACCTCGTGTTCTACATTGAAGCTGCCTACAAAACTGCGGTGGGTAGCATGTGCTGGGGAAGGGGAGTGTGCTTCGGTGGTGGAGATATTGGACTGGTGTCTAGGAACAGCTGTGAGTTCCCCCTGAGCCACACCAGCACCTTCTGGAAGCACCATGAATGGGTGGGATTCAAAGGCTTTCTGGGTGTCTGAAACAGTGTCTGGTTCACAGGACTTTGGCATATGGGAGCGTGGGGACAAGACAAACCAGGGCATCACCGAGCTGAATGCCAGTTCTGTCGGCATGGCCAAGGTGAGCTGGGAAGAGATGCTGGCTGGCGAGATGAGGAGCACCAGTGGCCCTGGGCTGCTTTTTTGACAGGGCAGGCTGGGCATGTTGAATTGCTGAGGCTCAATGCCTCATGTAGTGATAGGTTCCTGGGGAGAAAGACTCTTCATGTGCACTGGGGTAAAACTCTGCCCTTCTAGCCTGAGTTTTGCCTGAACCGGGAGTGAAAAGTTAATTGGGGGAGTGTGGCAGAAATGTCCCAGGCCCTTTTGATGTCTGGAGATGTGGTTCCATTTTGACCAGAGACATTCTGCAGCCACAGCAGGGTTCAAATTCTTTTAAATTTGGGCAGTGATTTACACACAGGGACTAGCATGGAGTGAGAGCTCTTACAGGTGAGCAGCGTGGTGAAGGACATGCCTTTTTAGGTCTCACTCTGCTTGCAGGCTGCCCTGGAGGCACTGGATGAGCTGGATCTCTTTGGAGCCAAGGGAGGCCCACAGTCGGTGATAAGGGTGCTGTCAGATGAAGTGCAGCACTGCCAGGTGATACTCATTCAGGCGTTACACTGTTGCAAGAGGAACTGTGATCTGCTGGGTTTGCAGTGTGAATGATGCCTGACAACCTAACCACCTCTCCTTCCCTTTGTCCAGTCCATCCTCCACTCAATGCTGCCCAGGGCCTCCACATCCAAGGAGGTGGATGCCAGTGTGCTCTCTGTCATCTCCTACCCAGCATTTGCTGTGGAGGACAGGGAGCTGGTGGAAATCACCAAGCAGGAGATTATCACCAAGCTGCAGGTAAGCATCTCTGCCCTTGTCTCACTGTTCCCAGGAGACAGCAGCAGTCCAAACTGCTGTAGCCCTTTTTTTTCCTAAAAACATGTTCTGTGGGAGGGTGCCTGGGGCATGTCCTCTCCCAGTCTCCATGACCTGTAGCAGGGGTGTGCATAGAAGCAGCCCTGTATGCTGTGGCCCCAGGCTGTGATTGTGGTAGCTGAGTGCTGGGTGAGTGAGGGAGGGAGTGTTTGGCTGAAGGAAACACCCTGCCCCTGCTTTTCCACTGGAGGTACAAGATATTTCACTCTGTGCCTCCTGCTCAGCAAATCTTTCCCTCCCTTCCAGGGGCGCTATGGCTGCTGCCGCTTCCTCCGAGATGGGTACAGGACTCCCAAAGAGGTGAGTGTCCTCAGCCCTGCTGCCTGGCAGGACTTAACTGCCAAGCAGCAGCCCACCTGGATGCTGCACAAAGGCTATGTTGGGGAGCGCTGGGAAGACAAGAGCCCTGAGTAGCCCCAGGAAGTGTCATGGGTCTGGGCAAGGCCCCCCAAAATGCCAGAGCTCATTGGAGAGGTGGTATGTCCCACCCACGCCCATAGCAGATGGCCAGAGGCTGGCTCTGTCTGCATCCTGGGACCCGGTGATGTGTCCTTTCTTAGGCTGGGAGAAGGTGGGACCAGTGCCCAGCATGGGACCCCTGCTGAAGTGGGCTCTCCCAAGGCTGCACCAGCCCTGAGCAAGGGATGGAGGCCTGGGGAGGTGGCTGCAGAGCTGCTACCCAGCTGCCTCATCTATGGTAGCTCTGGAGGTCACAAAGCTGCTTCTGGTTCTCCTAGACCAGTATGTCAGCTTGGGTACTGCCAGAATGGCCCTGGGAGCAAGTGAAGAGTTTGCTGCATTGGGGAGAGAAAATAGGAAAATTTTATAATCAACAGTCTCATTTGTTAACCACTGAACTAGGAAATTATACTCAGAGGCTCTTAAGTCATCACCAGCTGCTGGGCCTGTAACCTTTGGTCATGAGTACGTCTGAATGCTTCTCCTTTGCTGCACCTCTGCAGACCTGCCCATAATAGGCAGCATGTGTGGCTGCCTCCCTCCAGAGCCAGAGAGAAGCAGTAACATTTCCAATCCAATGTTCCCAGTGCTTGTGAGCTTTGGCAGCATGCAGAGTTATGGATTACTTACTTCTGGGGAGCTGTGAGGCATGGAAAGGGAAGTGCTGCCTGCAGAAGCATGCAGCTAGCTGGGGTTTGATGGGATTTTGGAAGCTTATGGCTGGAGTGCAGGTAGAAGACATCTGCTCCTTCTGTCCTCTCTGCCTGAATAGTCTGCTAAGGCCAGCACTCTCCCTCCTCTGCAGCAGACAGAGCAGTTAGCAGAGAGGGTCAAAGAAAGGGCACTACACCACACAGAGCTGAGGTGGGAGGACCCTGCACAGGCAGCTCTTCATCCTGACAACTTCCCTTGTGTTGGGCTCACAGTGGAACAACATGGCAGGAGGACCCTGGAGGAACCTCTCTGGCCCTGTGTGACCAGCCCAAGCCCTCTCACCTGGCTGGGCCAGCTTGATGATGCTGGAGGAGACAGATGCTGAGAGGCTCAGGCAGAGCAGGCAAGGCAAAGGGGACTCAGCATGGCCCAGGGGATGTTGTGCTGTTGCTGTGCAACAACACAACATCTGGGGTGTTCTGAGGGCTCTGGGGTGCTTTCCTGGGCAGGTAGACCCCAGGAAGGGTAAGTCTCTCCATCATCAGTGCAGGGGGCTCAGGAGGGGGTAGTCCAATGGAGTAAACAGAGGCTGGAGGTGAAACTGCTTTTCAGCTCTGTCTTGGCCCTCTGCAAAGGAGGGCTGGGAGGACATTTGAGGCTGGGGTCTCAGAAGGAGGAGAAGCCCTGTCAGTTTGAGGGGATCCTGTTACATACCACCTGCCTTGATGTCACTTACAGGACCCCAAACGCCTCTACTACGAACCTGCTGAGCTGAAGCTGTTTGAGAACATTGAGTGTGAATGGCCTCTCTTCTGGGCATACTTGATGATTGATGGGATTTTCAGTGGAAACATGGAGCAGGTAAGAGAGGCAAGACCTGCTGGGGTAGTGGAAAAAAGTCCCTGGCAGGAGAAGTGTGCAGAAGAAGGATGCAGGGAGCCATCACCAGCAGCAGATTGTCTTTCCTCTCTTCTCAGGTGCAGGAGTACCGGGAAGCCCTTGAGGGGGTTCTCATCAAGGGGAAGAATGGAGTACGCCTGCTGCCAGAGCTGTACAGTGTCCCACCAGACAAGGTGAGTGATCCTGAGCTATGGTGAAAAACAGAAGTGTCTTACAGAATCACAGGAAATTCTGAGTTGGAAGGGACCCACAAGAAT
Organism: Pycnonotus jocosus; assembly: GCA_013400435.1. NCBI lineage: Eukaryota > Metazoa > Chordata > Aves > Passeriformes > Pycnonotidae > Pycnonotus > Pycnonotus jocosus. The sequence goes on along the minus strand of VWYP01008891.1, from coordinate 98,965 downwards.
CATACTGCTGAGACTCCTGGTCTCATTACCAGATAATTAAATTTTAAGTGCTTATTAAGCCAGATTGTTAGTGAAGGGGCACATGTAGTGGATGGAAACCTCATGTATAAAAAGGGTGGCTTGGAGCTGTTATGAAACTGTGTTGGATAAAAATTGGGGGTTTTCTCCCAAAGCAGTTCTTGCTCCCACACACAAGAGTTCTTTGCCGACAGTCTGCTTGCTCAGAGACTGAGTGCTCCAAGAGCTCAGGACAAGCAGAATGGTGCTGAGCTCCAGTTCAATGGTAAGGAGATTTGTGTGGGCCTGAGCTAGGAGCAGTGGCCTCCTGGTGCCTAGATCATCCAGGAGAGATGTGCTCCTCAGCAGTATCAGAAAGCATCTCTGGGTACTCCTGGGGCATGTCAGTCCTTCAGTGGGATGGCCCAAGCTGAGAAACCAAATGTGGTCTGAGCAGCTGCTTTTTTGTCTGACATGGATGCCTGGGGCAGTCATACGAGAGGAGGAATGTAACCAGGCTCTTTTGGACCGTCTGTGACAAGTACTGTTGTCAGGCCCTTGTTTTAAGCCTTGAACTGCTGGACTGCAAGATACAATGAGGATGCTTCTTTCAGTATCCTGTGTCTGTGGATCCCTTCTTGACCTCCTGGCTTGTCTTCCAGGTGGATGAAGAATACAGGAATCCACACACTGTGGACAGGATACCCATGGGCAAGCTGCCACACATGTGGGGACAATCCCTCTACATCCTGGGTTGTCTCATGGCTGAGGTAAGGTCACCCTGGGTGCTGGGAAGGGCTGTGGGACCAGGCTCTGAGCTGTGAAGGCACAAATGCTGTCACCTGCCATGGGGAAGTTGTCACCACCATCCCCCAAGACCTCTTAAAGGTGGGTTGTCTGTAGGCATCACCCATTCTACCCTACACATAAAATGTTAATCTCTTTATACCTTTTTTTCACAGGGATTTCTAGCTCCCGGTGAAATAGATCCCCTCAACCGGCGTTTTGCGACTGTCCCTAAACCTGACGTGGTGGTCCAAGGTGAGGGAAAGGAACCAGTCTCAAACCCCTGAGCCTGTCAGGCTGGGGGGCACTCTGGCTGTGCGGAATTCACAGAGGTGGCTCTAGGGTGGCTCTGCTTGCTGGGTTGCTGCCAATACAGCCCAGTCGCAGCCCTGGCAAGGCGGCTGGAAGACGGGGCGCAAGTCCTTCCATTTTATCCTGTGTTGACCCACAAAACCGTAATCTGCTGCAGCCTTCTCTGCAGAGAGGTTGAAAAATTTCTTCGTGCCACTTGGTGAAGAAGACTTGTGTGTATAAAGTGTTAGGAGGGGCAAAGCAGACTTCTGCAGTGGGAACTGGTTCCTAAAGGACCCCCAGACAGCTTCCTCTCTGTGGTGTGGTGCCTTGTATGTGTCCCCAAAGGCATGGGGCAATGCTGTCACACCCTTGTGCCTCTGTTGCACTGAGACTGTCTTCCATCCACAGTGTGTATCCTGGCTGAAACAGAGGGGATCAAGGCAATCCTGCAGAAGGAGGGCGTTGATGTGGAGACTGTGGCAGACGTCTACCCCATCAGAGTGCAGCCTGCTCGCATCCTCAGCCACATCTATGCCCGGCTGGGTGAGCTGGCCTCCCTGCTCCTGCAGCAAAAGGGGTGCAGAAGGGTCTGTCCACCCCTGATGCTCCTGCTCATAGACACTTGTGTCCTGCTCTCTGCTTGGCTGAGGATTCTGCTGCCCATTTCTAGGCCTGATAAAGCCACTGATGGCCAAGGGGAACAAGGTGGCAGTGTTCAGTGTGATTCTGACAGGGACAGAGTTTTGGCTTGCAGTTGCACAGTCACTCGAGGAACAGACAGAGGCTCTGACCCCCATAGGTTGAACCTGGTGTGGGCAGGAGTTGCCTTCTGTTTCTGTACTCATCTGGATGGGGGAAGCTAGCCAGACCCCAAGAAGGATCGTCTGGCTGTCCCTAGCAAAGGGAGCCCAGAGCTTAGGCAATATGGCTGTTGCTGGTGGGTGGACAGGGCTGAGTGTGAAGGGAGGATGTGCTCATCTCTCTATGCTTGCTCCTTGATGCTGTAACCCCTCAGGCATGGGGTTTGTTTTGCAGGACTCAGAGATTTAGCCTGAGCAAAAGGAGACACTTGATCTGCTGTGATTTAATTTGGCAGCTAATTTAGGCCACCAAAAGGGCAAGTGTGACATAGGCAGGGAGAGCAGCCTGGCAGCTGCCAGAAGTGACAAGCAAGGGGATGCTGTTGCTGCACCATCCTGGGCTTTGGGAGTAATCCAGGAACAATTGGAATGCTGATAGAGCTGTCAACTTAGAGGGCCAGCCCTTTGCAGAGGGGCACTCCTAGCCCTGCTCCAGCTTTTGACGTGCCCAAAGGCCAGAAGGTGTGACAATGCAGAAGTCAGGACAGGCTCTGTATTGCTGTTCCAGCATGTCTTTACCCCTCTGGGCAGGTCTGGGGACAGAGAATTACTGTCCCTTAGAGCTGTACCAGCTTGACACAGGGTTCTGGGATATTCCAGCTACAAACCAGCATTTCTCTGCTGGCTGGTAGCAAGAGGTTTGGCACTACTTGCTGCCACAGCCCCTTTCATGAGGAGGCTTGTACTAAAAACTCGTCTTTCTGCCCTCCCAGGGCGCAACAAGCAGATGTGCCTTACTGGACGGCCCTACCGGCATATGGGTGTCCTTGGGACTTCCAAGCTCTACAAAATCAGGAAGAGCATCTTTACCTTTACCCCACAAGTGAGTGACATTGCACAAGCTCATTCCTATCTATTCTGTGATACGAAACTGGTCAGGAAGTTTCTTCAATGACTGGGTACTCAAGTTATTCTAAGGTGTGACCCAACACTGTCTAAACAGCCTGGGAGTGTGAAGTAGTCCAACTCTGTGGCATGAGGCAGTATAGTTGGCGGTCCTGGCTGTGCGGATGTTGGGACAGTTTGAGCCTTTTAATGATCGGTATTGGATGAAAATTTGTGCTTACCCTGACAAGGACACCAGGCCAGGATAGCAGGCCAGGGACATGTGTCCAGGCAGTGTTGCAAGCCTAGCACTATGCAGAATGCATTTTTGCTTGGAATAGGCACAACATGGACTCACTGTGTGGGGCTGGATGCTGCTGCTGCTGAGTTGTGGCATTAGTTACATCCTCATAGCTGTTAGTGGCCAGTAGCTGCCCTGGGGGTTAAGGGTCCCTTGCTAGGCTGTACTAGCACCTGCTAAGTAGGGTGGGATGAGCCGTCAGCGCAAAGGTGCGTGCCCTCAGTGCACAGTGTGGCTAGCTTGACTGTGTTCCTGTGGGAAGGCATGGGTGGCAACGTAAGGACCTGGTGACTGCATGAAGGGCCAATCATGTCTCTTGCTGTCCTCACAGTTCATAGACCAGCAGCAGTTCTACCTGGCACTTGACAACAAGATGATTGTGGAGATGCTGAGGACGGATCTCTCCTACCTGTGCAGCCGCTGGAGGATGACTGGGCGACCAACCATCACCTTCCCCATCTCCCACACCATGCTTGGTATAGCTACTCCAGCCTCACAAGGCTTTTGGCTAGAGCAGCCCTGGGAAATAGGTCTGCACGAGGAAGGGGATGGGCAGATGTGTGACCAACACAATAACAGGGACATGGTGAGGCTGGAGCAGCCAGTAGTGTCCTGTGAAGAGCTTACTGCTCAGAGGAGCCATGCTTAGTGGGCACCTGGTTTGGCAGCTGACAGGGTTGCCTGTCAGGTACTAGTGCCTGCAGCTCAAGGTCTGTTTGGTGGCATGGATGTATTCAGGCTCCAGACCAATGGGCTTGTGGGAAGGCCTTTTGGGAGCTAGACCAAAAAAGCAATTTCTCCATAGAAGTGTTCTTGGTGCTCTTTCTGTGTCTTGACTCTTCCCTAAGACTGAGCACCTACCAAAGGCTTTCTTAATCAACAGAGAGGCGAAAACAGTAAACCACAAGGAGCAAAGGCACCGAGTAGAACTGGCTTGCCTGCAGCAGCTCATGGCTTCCCTGTGAGCCTGGTGCAGGAAGGTGACTTTGTTCTGCTTTAAGGCCTTTCTGTCTCTCCTTGTGTACTTGAAATCCCCTTAATTTCTCAAGCATGCCTTTTGCTGTGGTGCCTCTTGCCCTCAACTGCAGCCCACTTCTCTACTTCCTCATGTCAAAGGCAGAGACAGAGCAGGGGGCTGTTAAGTGCTCCTGTCTGGTACTGTCTGCTTCTGCCCAAGATGAAATCCAAGGAGCCTGGAATGCATCCTGGCATGGTTTTCCTTGAATCCAGCCTGGACGGTCCAGAATTTCACTTTTTGGGTGGTGCTTCTGGCACCATGGCCTCACCAGAATACCTTATTCGTGTACCCCAGAATAAGGGTCTGACCATGGTGCTTTGGGTGTCTGAATTCTCACCTGGTCCTGGGTTACTTTCTGGGAGTGAGTTTGAGTGTGAGAGCCTGACTGTGCATCTTCCACACAGATGAAACCAGCAGCAGTGTCCATCCCACAGTGTTGGCGATGCTGCAGAAGCTGCAGGATGGATATTTTGGTGGTGCAAGGTGAGTACAGCTTCCTGCAGTGCAGGAGGGAGAGGACTCATGGCCTCCAAGAACCTAGTTATGAGGATATCTGCTGGGCAGAGCATAGGCTGTGAGGGAGCAAGCTGGGGAGGATATACTGGGATGTGCTAGGCTATCAGCATGCCCTGGGGCTACAATCCCAACAGTGGGGATGAAAGATAGAATATGGCTCTTCATGTCATCAGACCCATGGCTAAAGGGGTCTGATGACATGAAGGGTTCTCATGTCTGATGATATGAGGGTTCCTCTAATAGCTTTTGGGCAGCCTTTCCATGCCCAGCCATGGCTGAAAGAGTTGCAGGCCGCTGAAGTAGATAATGGTTTGTGTATGCTCCTGGTGAACATGCCTCTGTCCATTAAAGGGCCTGCCCTGGGGCCAGGAGGTAAAGTCAAGGGTATCACCTTCCCTTTCCTCTTCACGTGACCTTCCTATCTCTTGTCCAGAATTCAGACTGGTAAATTGTCGGAGTTCTTGACAACGTCATGCCGAACCCACCTCAGCTTTATGGACTCTGGGCCAGAGGGTAAGGTCTTTGCCAAGAGTTACAGGCTCAGCAGTGACAGCTTTGAAAAGCTAGACACCGAGGAGTGGCTGCATGGCTTGCAGGTAGCAGAGGATGGTAAGGGAGAACAGGCCAGTCACTGCTGTGGGGTGGCAAATTCCTAACTCACCCTCACAACCATAACACCCAACTTCCCTGCCAGTGTACACTGCTGTGTTCTTCATGTGCTTGGGTTTTCACCCTGTTCTCATCTGGCCCTCTGTTGACCTTGTCTGGAATGAGCGGCTCTGACCTTCATAAGCTGCTGTGTGGAGAAGAGATAAAGGATTGGCAGCCTGCCTTCACTTGGGAGATGTGGCTGAGGGTCTTTGGTGCATAAATGGCAGTGCAGGAGGTGATAGCACAGTGACCAAGGTGGTGGGGAAGAGCCACTATGTCCCTAATTAATCTTTGTTTTTTCCCAATGCCTTTGTCCCACCCCTGGGCAGAGCTACTCCAGTGAGTGCCAAATTGAAGCCTTACTGCTGTGTAGAGAGTACCTGAAAATGCCTTGGCCCGTTGCAGTATGAGGGACCTGCCCTTGTGCTGGGACCGTGGCAGGGTACAAGTTTTGCTGTTCCTCTTGCAAGCAGGCCTGGGGACATCTCCTGTGTGACCTAGCACTGGTCATCATCAGCCTTCCCACTATCTGTTTTACCACTGCAGCTCCTGCAGCCAGTGAATACACTGCTGGGACTCTGAATGCTCTTTGTTTTTGCCCTTCTCTCACTTCACCTCCAGCCACCTTACAGTCTGCATCAGGGTTTGTCCAAGGTGTCTGCTTTGCCTCCCACCTCCAAGTGAGAGGATCTGCCTGGCCTTTCAACAGCATCTCAAAGATGCTAAATTTTAAGGTTTTCTTGTGGTCAAATGCTGCAGCTAGGCAGGAGAATGTTCTCAAGGGTGGCGCTTAGAGGATTTTTCCAGCCTAGCCTTCAGGCACTGTCATGAGGCATTCTGTTGAAGGGTGGAAAGGGGATGCCATGCTGCTTCATGTGCAGTCAGCATCTCATCTCCTGGGGCCAACACACCTCTGAGTTTTCCAGCTGGAGAGCAGCATAGCTTTGCCCTGGCCCACTGTAAGTGCGCTGACACCTGTGTTTTATCTGGGGCAGTTCCTCCGTAGGGGAACCCCTTCACTTTGACCTCCTGACTGAGCAGAGACCTGGCCTCCGAGCACCCTCTTCCATGCTGCTGTTAGTGCATGGTGCCTCTGGTACTCCGAATGTGTTGGGAGCTGCTTGAAGCTGGTCAAAGAGGCAGCAACCATAACTCTTCTTGTAACTCCAGCTTATCAAATAACTGTTGCAAAACCCACTTTGCCTTGCTCCCTTGCTGGAGTCCTGCTTGGAAGATGCCCTTGCTGTGCCAGGGTGCTTATAGGTGGTCTCTGCTTGGACAAGCTGACTCTGGCTGTACCTCCCCACTTCTTCCCTGGCGAGAAGGAGTGTGAGGGTTTGAGTGGGACACAGGCTGAAATCACAGACATGCTGCAGCTGCATTGCTTCCTTTGTCAAAGTGGGACATGGAGGGAGCCCCATTTTGGGGCAGGCAGTGTCCCAGGCAGGAGTCATGCAGGAACAGGGGTGCTTTGTGTGCCTGGCTGCTGGCACTGTCCATTAGTCCACCTGGCTGCCAGCTCTGGCCCTACATTGTCACTTTATGCAGCCAGCAAAGCTTTGTCCCTGCTGAGGCACACCTGGGAGCTCTCTGGGCCTTTGAGTGCCACGACTCAAAGTGGCTGAAACCTGCTCTGCTGCCTTCCCTTCTAGATGACACTGATGATGAGGTTGCTCAGTATCTGGATCACCTGCTGCAGCGCACTACTCCCCAGTCAAACCTGCCTCCCACCACCCAGCGGGGAGGCCTGAGCCGCTTCAGGGCTGCTGTCCACACCACCCGTGACCTCATGTCCCTGGTATCCAAGGCCAAGGACCTGCATGTTCAGAGTGAGTAACTCCAACACCCTCCACACCTTCCCTTGAGCCCAAGGGTGAGGTTGAAGTGCTTTAGGGATTTTCACATACTTTGGGGGCTTTCACAGCTGTATGACGCTGGGAGTTCCCATGGATTGCAGAGGAACTAAGCCTTTACTTTATGTCCATCACCTTAGTCCTGGCCATGAAGTATCTTGGAGTTGGTGCCTGTGCAGCCCCATGGAAACTCAGTAAATGATGGCAGCTCCCTGCAGTGTTCCTCTGAATGGGTGGACAGGGGCTGCTTCTCCCATAGCCAACTTCTCTGCAAGGACTGCTGAGGCAGCAGTGTCAGAGTGTCTGAGGTAGTTTGGGGCACAGTAGTGGTGACTGGGGCTGGACGTGTCTCCACCAATCTGTGGGTTTTTTTTAGATGTTGGGATGTATGTCCCCAGCAGGATCTTCCAGGCATCGCAGCAGTCAGTCAAGCTGCTGAGTTCACCCCACCAGCATGACTTGGATAGCAAGGTGAGTCTCTCCCAGACTGAACTATCTTTCAGCTACACCCAGTGTGTCCTTGCAGGATTGCAGGGGCAAGTCTTATTGTTTGATGAGGAGGAATATGCATGGGTCCATTTGGTGCAGGGTGCTGGTGGTGCTAATCAGCAGCACGGGTCTCCCTTCCCCCAGAGCCATACACCTTATGCAGAGATGAACTTGCCACGTGATGAGGATGGCAACGTGGACTGCAAAGCACTGGTGGACCAGCTGTGCATCTGCCCCACACTGCAGGAGCAAGCAGACATCCTTTACATGCTCCACATCCTCAAGTAGGATGATCCCTGTGCCCTGAGGGCTCACTGTGCATAGAGGGGTTTGGCACAGCCCAGGCGGCCTGCCAGGGAGCTTCGACAGGCAAATTGCTGGATATAACACAGTACCTCCACCTTCACAGGGGACCCGAGTGGCACACGGGGCTTGATAGTGAGCCCGGCCCCACTGTCAAGGAGCTCCTCACTGAGCTGTATGTGCGAGTGGGGGAGACACGCCAGTGGGCCCTGATCCGCTACATCTCTGGCATCCTCAAGAAGAAAGTTGAAGCTCTGGATGAGGTAACAGCTGTACAGCCAGCCTCCAGCAGGCTGAGGTCTGTCAGGGAGGAGGCAGCAGAGTGTGCAGGTGAACCATATCTGCATCAGCTGTCTCCCTCTGCCTTGTGCTGAGTCCCCAAACCCTCAGCTGTTGACAGTGTCTGCCTTTCTGTCCCCAGGCCTGTACTGACCTCCTGTCTCACCAAAAACACTTGACAGTGGGGCTGCCCCCAGAGCCACGTGAGAAGACAATCTCCACGTGAGTGTGGCACCTCCTTCTCCCCAAGCATGCTGGGCTGGGTCTGGATGTGAGCCTGCTGCTCTGAGGTCCATGGGCAGGAATGGTCCTGGGTGGCTGTCCCAAGCTTGTATCTCTGCTCTTGGGGCTGTATAGACTGGGGGTATGCAGGGTTTGTTCTGCTGCCTCTCACCTTCTCTGCTGTTTGTCTACACCCCAGCCCGATCCCCTATGAGGAACTTGTTCACCTTATTGATGAAGCCAGTGAGAAGAACCTTAGTGTGTCCATCCTCACTCAGGTGAGGGGCCAGGGTGTCAGGGGACCTCACAGATGGCTTTCTGCCCTGGTGAGCAGCAGTGAGGTGGTCTGCCTTTGCCCCTCCAGGAGATCATGGTGTACTTGGCCATGTACATACGCACACAGCCTGCACTGTTTGCTGAGATGTTCCGCATCCGCATTGGGCTCATCATCCAGGTGATGGCAACAGAACTGGCACACTCCTTGCATTGTTCAGGTACATGTGGCGGGGACAGCACCCTAGCTGGAGTAGGTGCTGGGGTAGATGCTGTGATGCTTGGGGCTCTATCAGCCAGAGAGGAGTACCATTAAAAGTTGGCAGCTCAGGCTAAGACAAGACCCTGCATGGAAGTGCCAGTGTCTACAGCTGGATGTGTTCTTAAGCAGCACAAACAAGTGATTGCACTGCAATCTCCATCCCAGCATATGTTGGGCTGACATGGGAAGAGTCCATGTTACAGGCAACACCAGGAGCTAGTGTATGTCCTTGCCAGATGAGCTCCTGTACCAGTGCTCCCTCTACTCACAGAATTACATGCAGGGTGGAAATGTCCTAGGAGGATTGTGAGGCAGGCTACAAAATCACAGTTCTCTTCTCTCCAGCTGGAGAAGCCACGGAGAACCTGATGAATCTCAGCCCATCAGACATGAAGAACCTCCTCTACCACATCCTCTCTGGCAAGGAGTTTGGGGTGGAAAGGAGCGGTGAGTCCCAGCAGAGAGCATCCTGGGGCAAAGCTGAGTGCAGAGCATGGCCAGATCTACATGTTCCTATATGTGAGGGATATCCCTGTTTTCCCCCATGTTCAGCACAGATGCTTCAGTACTGGAAAGGTCCAGCAGGAAGCTCTGCTCTTCATAAGGACAGTGCTGAGTGATTTCTGGGACCAAGCCTGAATCTCATGACTATTTCATCTTTGCTTAGTTTGGCACTTGACCTGGTTGGGTCTGAATTGAAGCAGTTCTGTACTATGTTCATGGATCTCTGATGCTATCATGTTAGAGGGCAAGGTCATGCAGAGGTATCAGTGCCCAGGCAGCAATGAGGAGTGGCCATACCTTGAGTGATGTTGCCCACTCTAGATCTTTCTTCCCCACCAGTGCGTTCAGTGGACTCGTCGCTCACCACTTCTGTCTCCATCTGTGACATGGGAGCTGTCGGGACCACCAGGCCTGAGCGCACTGGCCTCGTCAGGCTGAAAAGTGAAATCAAACAGGTGAGGGCAGGTGGTGCAGGCCTCTCACGCCAGGTGTTGTGGGTAAAAACCAGCTACAAGCCAGGCAGAAGTGATGGAAGAGTGAGAGACATAGATCCTTCCAGGAGCTAGTTTTGTTTCCAGTCCTGCCCTGAGGGGAAAGTTGGGGTGAATCTGGTAGTGTGTAGGAGTTGCTCTGGCAGTTCAGGGGGAGCACAGGGTTGCTTGAGAAGGTGCAGGGATGGGAAGGACCATGTGGTGTCCCAGGTGTGCCTAGTGTCTTGGTGGGCATCTTCTAACTGCAGAACCTTCATTTCCTTCTTCTCTTGCAGCAGTTGGAGAAACGTAGGCAGTCTCTGCCTGGGAGTAAGGTGAAGCCTCCCAGGTCCTGCAGCTTCAGCTTTCACCCCTCATGCCATGCACAAGGGCAGCTTCCCTGCATGCCCAAGTCAATGAGCTTCTCTTAGCTGCTGCAGCAATGAGTTGGCTTCCCCTCTAAGTGACTGCCATTGCAGTCAGCTGGGAGCTGTGCTCAAATACATGTCATTATGCCCACAAAATCTGCTGAGCAGGATGGCATGATGCTGCCAGTGCCATGACCAGTAGTGACTCTGCTGGGCAGTTCACTGGATCCTGCCTGCAGCCTCCCCAGCTGTTTCTGCTCTGGGGAAAGAGGCCTCTGGTCAGCTACAAATGCCAAGCACTTCATCTTATGCCTATGTCCAGGAGGAGTCCTGAGCTCTACGAGGTGTCTTGTCATCAAAGGGACAGAGCTTGCTGGGGCCAGGCTGATGCAGCAGAGTTAGGGCCAACTTGCTGCAGTATGAAACCTGACATCACAGTTGTCTGTGGGCAGTGACCTTCCTGCCCTGGTCTTCCTGTCTGCTCGAGACTAAATCCCTGCCCATACCAGCAGAGCAGTAGCAGTCCTATTCCTATGTTCAGGCCAGCACAAACCCACTGCTGTTGCAGCCTTGGCATGTGCAGCCCTCTGCAGCTTTCCTTTCAAAACTCCCTCTGTCTCCAGCCAACCCTGGCCCTGGGATAACTGCCCTGTGACCTGAGCCTGATCTATGCTGCTGCTCTGTTTGCTGTGACTGTTTCCCTGCTCTGGCATGGTCTCATTTCCATTTCTTCCTTTCTCCTTCAGCCCCTCAGTTTGCAGTCCAGGGACACCGACCTCAAGTCCTTTCTGGTAACCTGTGTTTGTTGGCTGCTCGTGGGGTCTGTCCTGTTTGTGGTTGCAGGAAGGCGCTGTGCTCTGGGGGGTGCTACAGGGAGTTGGGGCTGTAAAGTGGCCTTTGCTGGGGGCAAGGGGTGGCAGCTCTGCATTGGGAATGATGCTGGAGAACTACAAACTCTTTAGCAGCAGTAGGCTGTGTTTCTGTGGGATATGTAACTTTGCAGCAGTCTCTGTGGTTCGTGTTTTGTCTGCCCAGTCTGCTGGGCACACAGAGCTGCTGGGCAAGGACTCCTTTTCAAGCATGCTAGAAGACCAGGGCAGTAAGGACAGCCGGCAGGGCCAGTGGCAGCGGAGGCGCCGGCTGGATGGGGCCCTTAACCGTGTCCCTGTGGGCTTCTACCAGAAGGTCTGGAAGGTCCTGCAGAAGGTGAGTTAGACATCAGCTGGTGCCTCTCGATTCATGTGAGCCTCCAGTCCCAGGCACCAGCCTTGCCAGGGGGACTTAGACACTCAAGGTTGGTCCCTGACGTTGCGTAGATGCATGCTTCATAGAAGAGGCCTGCAGCTGACCTTGGAAAGGTGTGGAAGATGTGCACTTGCCTTGTAGTCTGGTAGGACCTGCCTCAGCCTGCATCTTGCAGAGGGGAGATGGGGTCTGCTCAGGTGCTTCATGCATCAGGCAGACAAGGGCATGGCTAGAAGCACAGCTGAAGGTGCTCTGGGCACAGCCCATCCTCAGCATGGTGAGCCAGGGAGCAGAGCCCCATGCAGGGGGGGCTCTGGCTGATGCTGAACTGATGGGAAAGGAGTGATGTTATATAGAATCAGGAGGCGGAGCTGGGTTCTATGGGCAGCATACACTGGTGCTCAAGTGGCAGCAAGTTTGTGGGCTGGACCTATGTATCTTAGCATGGTGCTTCTCCAAGCCATAACCATGATCTCTGCTTCTTGTTCTGCAGTGCCATGGCCTCTCTGTGGAGGGCTTTGTTCTTCCCTCCTCAACAACCAGAGAGGTAGGAGGTTCACGTGAATGGGGAATGGGGCACATGGGTTGTTGTGTGCTGGTTACCCTGGGTGATTGCCCAGCATAGCTCAGGAATTGGGCAAGTGATACAGTGCTCTAAGTACATTTCTTTCTACCTCCTCACAGATGACCCCAGGGGAAATGAAGTTTGCTGTGCACGTGGAATCTGTCCTCAACCGTGTGCCCCAGCCAGAGTACAGGCAGCTGCTGGTGGAAGCTATCTTAGTGCTCACCATGCTGGTGGACATGGAGGTGCACACCATTGGTGGCATCATAGCTGTGGAAAAGATCTTGCACATAGCCAATGACCTCTTCTATGAGGAGCAGGTAGGGGCCAGGCCTCAACCAGGGCTGCTGGCTACATTCCCCATAGCTGTACAGGGCTTACCCACTTGGAGAGCCCTCCCTGTTGTCCCCATTTTTTTCATGGGGCACAGCAAAACTGTAGTGTCTTCCTCCCACTGCTCATCATCAATGTGTCACACTTGAGTGCAACAGAGGATGCTTGGGATGGAAGCTGATAAAGGGATTGCTTTTATTCCTAATGATGCCTTTCTGCTTCCCTGTCCAAAATCCAGAAAGCCCTGGGCGCTGATGAGCATATGCTGGAGAGGGATCCTTCGACAGGCATCTGCAGCCTGCTGTATGACAGTGCGCCGAGTGGCCGGTTTGGCACCATGACCTACCTGTCCAAGTCGGTGGCCTTGTACGTGTATGACTTTCTGCCCACAGATGGCTGCTCCATGCAGTAGCTCTTGCAATTCCTCACTGGGTTGTAGGTGCTCTGGGATGGTTGTTTCATACATCTTGCAAAGATGAACACTAGCTTAGTTTGCAAGGCAGCCTGCGTGGCCATATCTCCTCCCAGCCCTGGCCTCTTGGTGGGTGAGCAGCCCTCTGAGGAACTCCACAGGAGGCACATGTCCTAAACTGACCTGTGCCTCTGTGGCCTCCAGAGCAAGGGAAAGGCTGAACTTTGAAGCGTGCTTGTGTTAGAAGGTTCTGTTGCATGACTCCTGAACCATCACCCCTGGAAAGACCTCTGAGGGAGTTGGAAAGGGCTCCCCTGACCAGACACGTGTGCTTAGCACTTCAATGCTCTCTGACCAGCTCACCCTCTCCCTGCCTCCAGCAGGTTTGCAGTTTTCAACCTTTTCTGAGCTTCTTTTTATTCCAAATCTGCAGGATTTATGCTAGTGTAGGCTAAGGCTCTTGCTCTTCCAGCTGCTGATGGAAAAGTTTTGCTAGAGGAATAGGGGATGCTGCCTGAGCCTTTCTCCCAGCACATCCAAAATTAATATAGTCCAGCCATAGTTATGCTGCTTGGGAGCAGGCAGCCCATCATCCCCCGCTGGGTGTCCTGTGTGCAGGGGAGGTTGTGGGAGCCAGGATCCCTTTTACCTCCAAGCTGCTAGTACAGGGCTTCTGGCTTGCTGGGACACCTTCACTCTGTGCCTGGCAGTGGTGCTCATGGCCAAGTCACAGATTCCTGAGTTCTTGTGCCCTGTGAAGCAGCTCTGAGCTGGCTACTTGGTGCAATCAAAACCAAGCTTTTAATGCTCATCTCTGACAGCCTGACACAGAGAGGAGTGGGGACACAGTGGATCCCTGCTCTAATCTACCCTGCAGGTCAGCCCCCACTCAGCATGGTGCTGTTGGACTGATGAGAATCAGGCACACATGCCACAGTGGTGGAGGACATGGGGTTCCCTTTTGGCTCCCTGGTTCACCTCCCTAAGACTTCAGTACGCTCAGCACATTGAGCAACAGGCCAAGAACCCTCACTTGCACCCCCTGACCTTGCAATGTCCCACAGCTTGTCACAGACCAGCCTGATATCCTCTATGTCCCCCTCCAAGATTGGTTTATAGCTGTCAGTGAGCAAGCTCTGAGCAAAGATCCCCTTCCCCTTTTGGAAAGGTTGATCCCATCTAAGAGCAGCATGCCTTGTTAAAAAAAGTATTAAAAAACCTGAAATTGTGGCAGTGACATCAGCCACCAAGCCATATATTCAAGAGACTAAGTCTACCTCTTTCAATGTCACTGCCCACAACTGGAAGGACAGAGGAAAGAACATGTGTTCCAGAATCCCTTACCAACCATCCCCAGGCCCTGAAGTTTCTTTTGATTGCCCTTGGACTATGTGTTGTGGTTTCATTGCCACCTGCATGGAAGAGCAGCAGTGGATAACAGTCTGAAGCTGAATGCAGCTGGGAAGTTTCCTAGTGCTGTGCTTAACCTGGGCCCCAGGCAGGCTGCATACTTCCCTAAGAGGACTTTCTGTGTGGCATATTGGACTCTCAGAAAAGAGTTACCTACAACTCTAACTCATCCTTCTCGTGGAGGTGGACATGGTCTGGGCGTGTCACAGCCATGGCAACACCTCTGGTATAGATGGACTGACATCCACATCATCCATTGCCTGGCCTTCCATATAAGAGGTTCATACCTGCTGTACAGAGGCATGCGGGGAGGTAAGGAGGGGGTTTGCCTCTACCCACTCCTTTAAGTCACTGCCTTCTCCTGGAAAGGAAGGATACAGGATCGCCTTGAACCCTGTGTATTTTGGAGTGGCTGTTCCTGCCAGGCAGGGCAGAGCCTGGTTCCACCAATCTTTCTCAGACTCCCTTATGCCCCTTAATCTTTCTGTGTCTTCTCATAGCTGAGCCCCGAAGCGGGGCAGATCTTGGCCACACCTAACATAGCTGTTCTCACCACTGCCATCTTTCCCAGTGAAAGGCTCTGGCAGTTGCTGCACCCAGAGGCCTGGATGGCTGTGTGTTTTCATGGGAGCTCTGTCTGAGGAGCCACATCCACTCTAGAAAGCACGGATGTGGTTTCTGCTAGATGGATGTCACAGCCTGAGCTCCTTCTAAGAGGGTGGTGGACAGCAGCTGAACTTGTCTCTTGAGCTGGGGAGGGTGACACTGCCCATGCAGCCTGTGGTGCACCCTGGGCTGGCTGTGTGTAAGTGCAGGGGTGGCTTCAGAGCCAGATGCTTTTCTCTGTGTGTGCCTTTGTTTTCTGATGTCCAGGTCGATTTGGCCACAAAGCCAGGTGCTCTCTTTGAGCAGCAGCTCTTCTGTACATGTGGCTGTATGGAAGATCACACTATGAAAAGCCAGTGTCCCTAAAGGAGACAGAGGAGTCTTGCAACTTTATTCAAATAAAGGAAGAGACTCCACTGGGACATCGGCCCGTGGCATTTTCTCCCTCGAGGTTTCAGAGTGTAGCCTCCTTTTATCCTAAACTCCTTGCTGCATGTTGCCTCTTCCTTACCCCATTGGCTGAGATGTTAGGCAGGTACAGCCTTCTCGACCTGCCTACGACATATTGTCCCCTTGAACCTGTCATTTTCCCACAAAGTTCAGAAATTCAGTCTTTTATGGACCCATTTGTCTTTTTTAGGAATCGAACTGTCTGGGTTCTGTAACAAACCTTGGCTTGAAGAGGGTAGAAATATTAAGACCCATTTCTAAGACGTTAACACCCATGCCTTTGCCCATGGAATTGTTTGTAAAAACATTAGCACACATCTTTGCTCTCATGGCTAATCCCTCCCTGTGTGACGCCTGCTGCCGTCAGGGGAGCCTTGAAGGGCCCGAGCCCCTGCCTGGCGCCTCCCTCTGACCCGAGGGACCCGGCGGGAGCTACCGGGGATCGGGGGGGG